>JAJJWW010018819.1:189481-272283 GCA_023531295.1 Papaver armeniacum
TCCATATGGTGGATCAACTGTAAGTTCTCTTGCTTTTTTTTTTTTTTTTTTTTTTTTTTTTTTTGATCGATAAAGAAAGGAATTTGTTGATCAACTGTAAGTTCTCAACAACTGAATTAAAAGAAACATCTTCAAATTCCTTGATAGCCAAAGTCCATTCAAACAAGCTGTACTTCACCATATGAATGAAATGAGCCTTATTATGAGCTTTGTTTGTAAACACCCTTGCATTTCTTTCCTTCTAGGTACACCAAAGAATAGCTGCTGCTAAGAGATTCCAAAGTAATTTCTTCTGCTCAGTATCAAAATTCAGTTGCCAGGCTAAAAGAGCTGCTGGGACATTAGAAGGCATTGTGAAACAAACATTCAATCTTCCCATAAAATGCTGCCATATTCCAACTACAAACTCGCACTGTAAGAAAAGATGAGATGATGTTGCAATACCTTTACAGATGAGAGTCTCTAGTGGGAAACCTGAAATGACTTAAACACCAGATGAAGGAGGATATTTTTGCTGCCATAGGAACTGAAATATATCTTCACTTGGAGCTGCAACTGTTGCCAATAACTTCTTATAACAAGAGTTTACTGTAAACTTCTCTTTTGCTGTAAGAGCTCAATGAAAAATATCTTGACAGTTTGGATTTAAATTGAAAGTTGTCATACTTTCATGAATGACATCGAATTCTCCATTAGCTTCTACTGATAATCTTCTAGGGAGATTTAATTTTTCAAAAAGATCAGTTAAAGTACCTGAACATATAGTAGCAACAGATTGAAATTTAGACCTTGAAGCTGCATAAAGATGAGGAAAAATATTGCAAAGTGCATCATCCATCAGCCACCTATCTTCCCAGAATCTAGTTTTCTGACCATTGTTAACTTTGAATCTAAAAATTTTGTAAGAAGAATTCCTTTCTCTGCATAATACCCCTCCATACAGAAACACCATATGAACCTTTTGGTTGTTTAGAAAGCCAATCTAGACCATCAGTACCATACTCTTTTCCTCAACAATTTTCCTCCATAAAGCTTCAGACTCATTTGCAAATCTCCATAACCATTTAACCAAGAGAGCATTATTCATAATTCTCAATTTTTAACTCCCAAACCTCCATTTCTCTTCCTTCTACATATCACATCCCATTTAACCAAATGCAGTTTCCTATGACCTTTGTTATCATTCCACAAAAAATTCCTCATTATTCTTTCCAATTTGAGCTCCACAGATTTAGGCATATCAAACAATGACATAAAGTAAACAGGTAAACTGCAAAGAACACTATTAATGAGAGCAATTTTTCCAGCTCTTGTAAGATAAGGTTTTTTCCACCCTGCAAGCTTAGCATTAAACCTGTCAATTATTCTGTCCCACTTGTGCATGGCTTTATACTTATCACCCAAAGGAAGCCCCACATAAATGGTAGGAAGAACTGAACTGTAGCAGCCTAATAAAGAAGTGAACTCATTCATGTCTCCATTATAACCCAAGGCAAACAAATGACTTTTAGCAAAAATTAATCCTTAAACCAGGGAGTAATTCAAAGCACAATAAGAGAATTCTAAGAAACTTAACTTGATCCACCGAAGCATCCAAAACCAGTGAGTAATTTCTCTTGCTTTTTAGTTTTTAAGATATGATGTTGAACCGCATTGAGTTCATTGGCACTTCTCCGTTTTATCCATTACTATATGAGCAATTTGGTCTATATCAGTGCTTATGGGAAAGCATTTTTATTTCAACATTTGCAGGATCCTTTCGGCCCAAGAAAATCTGGCTAGCAAGATTCTAATTCAGCTCCAAACTAAATACTATTTATCATCCTGCAATTGCATTTCCAACAATACCCTGGCTTTAAGGAAACTACGTGCAATCGTCAATCGCCATGCAGGCACTCCAGGGCTTCAAAGTTTCTCCCCCGACCCCGATGGCCATCAGTTATGCAAAGTAGTAGATCAAGAGCTTACAACCTGGCATGAGATTGGGGTATACTCAAACTAATTGGGGTATACCCAATTTTAAGTGGACATGTGACCTTACTAAGGGGAGGCCAAAACGTGGTAAAGTTACTTTAATACCCCTATACTAATTAACCTAAAACTAAACCCTAAACTTAAAAACTAAAAACTGATTAATCTTCCTCTAATCCTTCTTCTCTAATCCATCTCCTCTTCTCTTTCATTCCAAAAACCTAAAATCAACCAAAATTTTCAATTTTGATTTTCTACAAAAAAATGGTTGATTCTAAACGATCCAAATAAAGAAGAGAGATTCAACCGGGTAACATGAAAAGATCCAAATCAGAGGAAAAGGTAAGGGAAAGGTTGGAACTAGCAAACCCGAAAATCCAATCCTTTGAAGGTGTCTTTGAAAAGAAACCTCTAAAGGTGAAAAGAAGATTGTAAGTAATTTATAAACTCAAACCCATTATTGTTTTGTTGTATATGATTGTTAGATTAGGTTAGAAATCGGCATTATGATTTTCAGATTTTTTGGCCTAAGGTCGATACTTACAACAACATGCCGGCCATTGGTATTTTGAAAGAGCCAGCATTGTCTCGGGATGAATAACATGCCGACTTTTCATCGAGCCATGGCGATCGTTGACAATAACTGTGGTCGGTAGGTATAATAACCAACCATGCCGGGTTATGTTTGGTCGGCGTGGTTTTTGACTTGTACCATGCCGACGTTAGGCATCGAAACTTTAATTTCTAAGTTATTAGTCGGCATCTTTCATAAAAAGGGGACCATTCCGGCGGTTTATTCGTCGGTAGGGGTATTTGGTTAACACCTTTCCGACTCTACTGTAGTCGGCAGTGTAGTTGGTTAAAACCTTGCCGGCCAGTGGAAGAAGATCAACAGTGTTGTGTTGTTTGTTTTCATATATCTTATTTGTGCATTGTTTAGGTTCCCAGTGGAAACAAAAGAAGAACTACCTTGTCTTGTTAACAATGCAGAAGAGCTATTTGAATATTTGAACACAATTTATCCCAATTTAGAAGAACCTAAAGATGAAACCAAGAGAATCCCGTTTAGAAAGTTATGTTTGATGGGTAAGGAAAATCCGAAGAATTTCTAAGGTTTATGAACAGTCCTAGCAATCCCTCAACTATGAAGAATGCACATCATCGAGAGGAGGAAGAAGAAGAGGTTGATCCAAGAACTTTTTCAGTGGCATGTGACTTTTCCGAGTGAACCCTATTACAATGAGGATGGTGACTACATAGGTCCAGTGAAGGGGAAGGGAAAAGCAAAAGCTGATGCCGGTGAAAAAGCTAGTGATGGGGAGGAAGATAACAACAATGAGAATGATCCTTGAAATTCTTAAACTTTATTATGTTTCACTTGGTTTAGAAACTTAGATTGTGGTTTGAACTCTTAGATTGTGGTTTGAGACTTGTTAAACTTATTTTAATTTTCAGTTTTAGTTGCTTTAGAAGTTATTATTTTGTTTATTTTGTTAAACTTATTTCTCATGAAAGAAGTTTTACCACCAAATAGAGGTGTATATCGGCCGGGATGCTTTTCGAAATGCACTTGTTGTGGGTTTTTCTATTGATAGATGAGCGTAGCTCCGTAGATGAAGATGAAGTTGCTAAAATCAACCTTCTACCATGCACGGATCCATGTTGCGACGGTAAGATGAAGCTAATTACCTCTCCTAAGAAATTGTGTACCGGTAAAAGATACTATGTATGTCCCAAATGTGTTAGGGTTAAGTTTTTAACGTTTGTATGCTTTAATTAAGGTTTGTATCCGATATATAGTCGGCATTGTCCTAAATTATAAGCTTGCTTGGCTCCCCTCATAGTCGGCATTATCCTATATTAAAATCTTTCCGACGGTTGTTCACGCTTGGGCATGGATATTATAATACACCTTACCGGCTTTATTGAAAATAACATTCATGAACAATTTTTGAGGGAGTTCTTCGCAGGCATGGTTCTCCTAAATACCAATGCCGGCGCAATAAAAGCCTAGGCAACCTAGCAAAACCGGGGAACTGCTTAGGCCTAATAGAAAAAACGTCCGGGAACAATCTTTTAAGGGAGTTATTAGCCGGCATGGTAAATTTCATAAACATTGCCCGGCGTATAAAGCGCCGGCAGAACTTGCCAAAAGCCCGACCTTTTCCGGCCATATCGGGCGGCTTTTTCCTCTGTATTGTCATGTCATGCGGTCTAGTCTGACGAAATAATACCGTGCCGACCTCGGGAGAGCCAGACAGGTTTGTTGATAATAATGATGCCGAACAAATGAGAATACACCCAAAAAAACACATTCACTTCATTCATTTGTAGCACTCCAAAGTACATTACACAAAACACACATGCGATTACAAAAGTACTCCAAAATGTACGAATGTTTTGTCTAGTACTCCATTGTACACTACACAAAAAGTCGCTTTATTCCCTAATCATAATCACTCCTCACTCAAATCTATTGGAGGGAGTTCATTCAAACCTATTGAACCTCCTTTAATCAAATCTATGGGACATTCCCTAGACTCATCTATAACATTCCAAAGGGCCATGTTGTCCTCATAAATTTTCATCCATTCCTTGCTCTTGTTGTTTGTGAACTTCTCCCACAAACTAAACTTACATAGAGGAGGTAATGGACATTCCTTATTGAGTTGTAGACCAATAAAATGATTTTTATCCACCAAAGCCATGACAATTCTTCTATGCTTGAGTTGGTCCACGCAAACCGCATGTTTCGGTGCAAATGCAAAAGATAGTCCCTCACTAAAAAAATGTACCACGCAATTCCAAGTATCCGCCAATAGATGGCCACACTCGGCATTCTCAACCAATGCTCCCATTTGATCGGTGCGTTTCCCTCCGGGCCTTTAACACTAGTTAGCAAACCTTTGAAAGTTGCTTCTTTTTCCTCCATGGAACCTTCTAGAATCATTGAGATATGGAACTCCTTGTCGTGTTCTAGTCGAGCGGCCATCTTCTTTCTAATGTATTGGCATTGGGTGAGATTCTCTTCAACCGCTCCACTTAGGTGTCCCAATTGTTGCGAGATAACGTGAAACCCACAATTTCCATCTTTCGGAACATCGTCGGTACCAATCACGAAATCTTGAATAATTGGAGGGAGTTGAGTACGATACTTTTGCAACACCGGTTGTACTACCTTCTTTGGACGACTTTTTTCTTCGCCACATCTCCTTGGCTTGCTTGGCTCTCAAGTGGTAGAGTTCCATTTGTATTCAAGTTAGAGCCGTTGGCGTAGTTGAATCCTTCCTTGGACGACCTCTTTCTTTCCAACAAATTCCACGCTTGCTTGACTCTCAAGAGGTAGAGTGCCATTTGTATTCAAGTTAGAGACCGTTGGCGTAGTTGAATCCTTCCTTGGACGACCTCTTTTCTTTTTAGCGGGCTCCTCCTTGTATTGCGCCTCGGTATAAACATGTCCAGGATGGATCGCACTTTGTACTCAAATGCTCTTTAATGTTTTCCCTTTTGGATTGATCACTATTTCTACTTAAAAACTCTTTGATTTGTTCTCCTTCGGATTGATCTTGATCGCAATTTGTACTCAAAAACTCTTTGATTTGTTCTCTTTCTTCCGCCCTCGTCTTTTTGGTAGTTGGTCTACCATTAGGATCTTGTTTCTCCGGTTCTTCAAGTTCTTCCATAAAAGGGTAAACAATCGGCATCAACTTGTGCTTCATAGTTTGTTTGTCCAACCTATTCAACTTGGGGTATTTTTCGAGGATTATTCTCCCAAGTTCCATGTCGCCAAACTCTTCACGGGATCTTCTCTTGGAGCCGGTTTGAAAGATAATTGCTTCAAATAGGGATCGATATCATCAAGAGGAATGGGAGTTTTATACCTACCAAGCATATGACGACATGGAAGTCCGATAGCCTTCATTATCCTACACTTACAAGGAGTGCTCGGGTCGTCATACTTTTTATACTTCTTAAACAAAGCGAGATGTTTCATCATAAAACGTATTGCCCAATGCGATACGTTGCAATGTATACCAACAAGCATCCAATTATCCTCCTTAAACTCCCTCAACTTCCTAAGCTACTTTCTTGGAATTGCTTTTTTATCTTGTTGATATCATTATTAGTGTACTCATGGATAGCATGTTGCACCGTCACAATCCCATTTTGACTCGTGAAAAGTAGACCTTTTAGTCTCCCATGCGCTTGCTCTACCATACTTGTGGATTCAAGTTTGAAATGTTTATAGTCGTAAGTATAAGCATACACAAACCTCTCTTTGTGTGGACTCAACCATTGTTTCTTGCAATATTCCACTACTTTGGGGTAATTAGTCCCCCAATCATCCTCGAAATCCTTCAAGTTTAACTCATATCTTCCCACACTCATCGACCAAACCACCTTATCCCACGCTTTCATGAATAACCCAAACTTAATCTCACCTTCTTTCCATTCTTCGTCTTCTTTCTCTTTCTCCTTCTCTCGCTCCTCTTTAGTTAGTTTGCTAAGACGTTCATCTTCCTCTTTTTCACGTTTAGTTCCTTTCTTTGATTTCGGTTTTTGGATATGACTTCTACAATTCTTTCTAAGATTGCATTGTATATGCCAAGTGCAAAGGAAATTTTGTGCATTGGGAAAGACTATCCTCACGGCGTTCATTATTGCTTGCTCATTGTCGGTGACTATAACCCCCGGAGTTTCGTCTTCGTGGTAGAGAAGCTTCAAAGTTTCCAATGCCCAAATATAACTATCATCCTTCTCTCGATCCATAAAACACCATGCCACCGTGAACGATTGCTTATCCGAGGTTTGTCCTACAATGTTCAACAAAGGCATGTTGTACCTATTCGTCTTATAAGTACAATCCATGAACAAAACTTGGTAAAAGCAACGCGCCAATTGAATCATATCGGGATGCGCAAGAAAAATACGATCCACCTTCCCCTTCGATGACTCATGGTGTCTCACCGTGTAGTTGTATTTGTGTATTAACCATTGTGATTCTTCCATCACCTTTCTTCCATCCCATTCAATTCTTTTAATGGTTGCCTTGGCCGCATAAATTGTAGACAATGAAGAGAGGTTATGCGGGTCGTCCCTCTTGAACTTACTTAGGAGCTTACTTGGTTTAATTCCCCAACTTGTTCTTACTTGTTCGAACTCGTGCGGTTTCAACTTGGCAACTTGACAATGCCCAACAAGAGTGTCCGGATCTTTATGGCTATGCCAACCAACATCAACTCTACTCATTCTCCACACGTTGTCGGTATCTTTGTTCCTCCCAAAAATAATCTTGAATGGGCATCCACACTTCTTTGACTTCGTCTTGTACACCCTAGTCGTCTTCTTATCATACACATAACCCTTCCTCTTGTGACTTTCCTCCAGGCAAACCATAACACTCGCATACCATTTCAAACCGCGTATCTCTTTGTTGGGTGTTTTTCACTAGAACGCACATCTTCTCTTTGGCTTTCTCAACAATCCAATTGACCGCTGTCTTTTTTCCTTCCATTCCAAATCATTATCATAATGTTCTAAGTATCGGGACCCTAATTTTACGAGCTTGAGGCTGATCCTCCATAGGTACCAATGCCACAATCTACAAAACATCAAAAGTTTAGTTGATGTGTATTACCACGGTCGGCATGGTCGACATATAAAACAATGCTTAGGCTAGAGAAAAGACCAGGAAGGTAATAGAATATAAACATTGCCGACATGAAAAAGCCAGGCAAGGTATGAAAACATTACAATGCCGGCGTACGCATTTTCAAGTAAGGGCTCCGTGTTTCAAAAATAAAAGCCGGCAAGGTTCAAATTTTCTACATTCCGGCGTGGTCCCGCTCATGAAAAGTCGGCACGTTATTCAAAGTAGAACCAAGCCGCTTTTATGGCAGGCATGATCGACAAGCGTCGACCTTGCCGACCCCGTGCATGCCAGAACCGAAAAAAAAAAAAAACCAAAATCGATACATTGCATGGAAAAATCACAATCTTCACGACGTAGGTTGTCTACCCGATTACTTTGACTCCATTCTCTTCTTCTTGGTCATTGGATTCTTCGTTTGGCTCAATACATTCATCACTTCCATACCCATCATGAGTTTGAGGAAAATAAAAGTGAGGGTCATGCATGTAATCCATTCGATCATGGTCTCGGTAGATCATCATACAAGTACTCATATGTAGGAGGAAAGTTAGAAGACTCCCCCACTTCAAAATCGGGATTAGAATCACTCATCTCACTCATATCACAAATTTCACAAAAACCCTAACTTTTCCCCCCCCAAAATCTCCTCTACTCCTTCATACTAATTCTCTCTCTAAATGATTTCTAAAACTCAACTTATAACTAAATCAACTAACTAATCTAACTAATTTAACTAATCTAATCATTTTAGTTAAATTAGAGTTAATCATTGTGGGGGCATTTTAGCCATTTACAAAAATATCGGTTAAGGGGTGGCTTGGTTTTACTTCATAATGACCTGATTTTGTCTTATTGGGTATACCCCAATTAGTTTGGGTATACCCCAATCTCGCCAGGTTTATTTAGTCAGAGTTTGTTTTTTTTTTTTTTTTTTTTTTTCTTTTTCTTTTTTGTCCGAGTTCTTTGTGTATTTTGATATTCATCAAGATTTTGGGAGGTTGACGATCTTATCGGTCTTGTCTACTGGGCCTATTTTGACTAAGAGGCCCGGATAATTGCCCGTCCCAAAAAAGGAAATAAATTAGGGATATACCTACCATGAAATTGTTTTCTTTCTCCTAATAGGTAGCCTAATTTGGGTAAGGGGTTTTTAATAAAATGACCATGTGGGGAAATGCAATTAAGAAAATGCCCACGTTTTTATCATTATTTATTTAATGCCCATGATTTTACCTTTTCCATCCGTTTTTTCAAAAAAACGCTTAACAGCCGTTTGTTGCATACGTGTCATTAAATCAGTCCTTGTAAATGTCTTTAAAGCCCTTAAAATCGTTAGACTCAGACATAAATGAACCGAGTAACCAAAGCGAGTCACTGGCGATTTGATTCGGATCTCCACACCGAGTTAAATCATTTTCATCTTTCTGCAGTTCGATCAAACAGGTTGCGGGCGTAAGAACTCCGGTGGTGGAGAGGTGACTATATGTGTCTTCTAATACCTGCAATTTCGATCCCAAACAAACCAACAATCCTTACATACACAAGTACTAAAACATCACCAATCAAATTCATTCAATTTGTAAAACTACTAACAGAGACAACACTTGTTGGTTGTTTTAATGGCGGCTACATCAGTTACTAACTTTCCATGGAGCAAAGCAATCCCAAATCCAAGCCACAATTGAATTAGACTAGGACCCAAGTTTCCTTGTTTATCCCGGTGTCTAAGACATCCTCTACCCATTCAAACACTAGCCATACGGCCACTACACATCAACCATATAAACGATCTTGGTTCAATAACCGGTCGATCAGGCTTTTAAGCAAACACCTTGTGTGGGTAAATCCAGTAATGGAGAAGCAGTTATGTTGATGATTTCAAAGCTCTCATAAGTCTCCTTCCCTGTAAACCAAATGTTCCCAAATAAATTTTGGTACAAACAAGTTTTAATAGCTTAGTACTGAAAACCCATTGTTCTTCCAACAATTGAAAACATAAACAGATTCGTCAATAGCTTACTAAGTCTAACAAGTTCCCCTGTAGCAAGAAAATTAGCTCCCTCTAATGCTCCCGTTGATGTGAATTTCTTTGATTTTGATACGAGTCTTGATTTTACTGGATTTATTTTCCCTAACTGTACTTCCGCCATTCAAACGGAGCTTCTTTGCGTATGAGTCGTTTTTTTCTAATCAGCTTATAACGTTAAGGATTGGTAACTGGTAAGGGTAAACTCGTAATGACACCACATTTTTATTGATTTTTTCAATGAAAATTGACCATCCAGTTGACCTCACGGAAAATTAAACGGCATGGGCATTAAATATATAACGAAAAAAACGGGGGCATTTTTTTAAATGCATTTCTCCAGATGGGCATTTTATAAAAAACGGAATATTTCTACCTCTTACCAAGAATTGTACTCATGCACGGTGAAGCCTATAAATATAGGATGCCCTAAGCACAGCAGCAAATATTCCTAGAAAACCCATCAAAGCATATACCTGCCGTTTTGAAATCCGAGGATGACGATTTCTACGGTTTCTGAGTCTTCATCATCATCAACTGAATCATCATCAACTGAATCATCATCTTCTGTTATAGAGAAAGACACTGTTCTGTTAAGACATCTTTTGACAGGTCTACCTGTGAGATCACTCCTTGTATTCAAGTCAGTATCTAGAAGATGGTATTCTATCATCGATGACCCAGATTTTGTTGCTCAATATCTACGACAACGACACATTCCTAAAAATCCAAGGGTGATGGTCGTATAGCTAGGAAGGAGGTGCATGGTGGTCATCTTAAAGAAATGAGTGTTGCCAAAATCCATACTTTGCCGGTTTTTTCTTTTTTTTTTTTGCTTTCTTTTCTCGATGCTCTCATTGGAGGTGCATGGGGTCATTTTGATCATTGGATCGAGTCACTTGCGAGTGTTTAATGCTGCTGTAATTTTCTCTGAATCTCTCTTTTTTTCTTTCTCAAGACTCTTTACTAGTTTCTTGATACTTTTCCCGGACAATAAAATCCTTTAACAGCAGAAACATGATCTCAACTTAAGGATTTCCTAATAATCCACACAAACTAACCATCACCTCTTGTTAATGCATGCACAAAAGAAGTCATCACCAAAGGCTGCTGATATTGGACGGACCCGTCGATCCAAATCCAACTACTTTTTGTCGATCATGTATAAACCACTCTGGTTGAAGAATTTATGAAAACCCATTTCTAGCTAGTTGGTTTTAATTTATTTCTGGGGTTTTGTATGTAGACTTTTATTGATACTGGGGTTTCATTATCATTATGTACAGCATGTGAAGCTGTTCGACAAAATAATATCTCAACTTAATTTATTGTGTTCAGTCTTTCGTTCACTCGAGCTCGACAAAATAATATCTCAACTTTAGAGCCCGAACTCGATCAATATAGTAGACAAATATGGTTGAGTGAACAAGACCTACTCTGACCAAACTCTAAAGACATGCATGTGACCTACTCTCAAATATGGTTGAGCGAACAATATAGTACTAGCATGTCCTTACCAGGGTTGAAATGTATTTCCTTAGAAAATGTTTCTGTCTTTGATTCCGAAGACATGCATGTGCACTCTAAAGACATGCATGTGCACTTTTCTGTCTTTGATTCCGAAGAAGAATGAAGCAGTAGAGTTGAAGGATTTTCGGCCTATTAGTCTGGTTAGTACAATTTATAAAATCTTATCTAAAGTTCTCGCCAGTAGATTAAAGGTGGTTATGCCACAACTGATATCTCAATCGCAAGGTGCTTTTTTAGCGGAAAGACAAATTTTAGATGGAATATTGATTGCAAATGAGCTTATTGACTCCAGAAGGAAAGAAGGCAAAGAAGGGATTGTGTGCAAACTTGATATGGAAAAAGCCTATGATCATGTTCTTTGGGGATCAGTTGATAGTGTGCTTAGGAAAATGGGGTTTGGTTGGAAATGGAGAAGATGGGTTCATTATTGTATTTCTACAGCTAGGTTTTCAGTCATTATCAATGGAGCTGCAAAGGGTTTTTTTAAAGCTTCTCGTGGGCTCCGGCAAGGAGACCCACTCTCCCCATTCTTATTCTTACTGGTGGCTGAAGTCTTTAATAAGCTCATGTTCAAGGCAAAGGCCGGAGGATTCCTTAAAGGTTTCTATGTAAAGGAAAACGGAATGGAAATCTCTCATCTTCAATTTGCTGACGACACAATTGTGTTCTTTGATGCAAAGGTGGAAGAGGTTCAGAAATTAATGGAGGTGTTAGAGACGTTTAAAGCTAAAACAGGGCTGAAAGTCAACCTCGCCAAAAGTTCTATGATGGGCATAGGGGTTCAACAGGAACGTATTCAAGAATGTGCTGGATTGGCAAGGTGTGGGGTGGGCAAGTTTCCTATTTCCTATCTTGGGATTCCAATAGGGGGTTCTACTAGAGTAAAATCTGTTTGGAATCTTTGTTCTTGAGAAAATGTCTTTAAGACTAGCTCCATGGAAGAGAAAGTATCTCTCAAAAGCCGGAAGGATCGTGCTCATCAATAATTCGTTAGCTTCTATTCCTTTGTACTATTTGTCATTATTTCAGATCCCTTCTTCAGTGGCGAAGAAATTAGAAAGATTGATGCGAAACTTTCTTTGGGGAGACACTATTAATAAGAAAAGGCTACATTGGAGGTCATGGAAAAAAGTTTGTGTTCCGAAGAGTGAGGGTGGCCTTGGGATAAGAAATGTGAAGACGATGAACGCTGCTTTATTAACTAAATGGTTGTGGAGATATGGAGAGGAGAAGTCTAGTTTATGGAGAAAAGTGATATATAAGAAATTCGGTGGTGTTGAAGAGGGGTGGTTACCTAAAGATTCAAAGAAAACTTATGGATGGGGATTATGGCGTGGTATTCTTAACCAATCTGCGCTTCTTAGAAAGGGGTCAAAGATTTCAGTTGGAAGAGGAAACAAAACAAACTTTTGGAATGATGTTTGGTGCCATGAGAAGACTCTTAAAGAGTTATTTCCAAAATTATGGAAAATTAGTAGGAGGAAAGAGGCTTCAGTTAAAGATATGAGTAGCGACAATGGGAATGGATCGTGTTGGAACATTGATCCTTGCGTAAGACTCAAGGACCGGGAAATTCTAGAGGTTATGGAGTTTTCTAGACTTTTAGATAGCCAAGGAGCGCTTGCTGAGAACGACGATAAACGGGAGTGGAGTTGCAATCCAAAAGGTACGTTTTCGGTTAGTTCTTGCTATGCTTGGTCGATGCATGATCGGGGACAGAGTATTCCTCCTAAATTTCCTTCTAAGTATGTTTGGAACAAGATAATTCCTCCTAAAATTAGTTTTTGGTTTGGGCTCCGCTAATAGAGTTGTTCCTACTCTATCCATGTTGTCAAGAAGGGGTATGACTGTTGTGAATCGTGTGCTTTCTAATAACGGTGAGGAATCAGTTGAGCATTTGTTCCTTAATGCTCTTTTATTAGGAAAATTTGGGACCATTTTTACAAAGAATCGGGATTTGGTTGGGCTCACCCAACAACAGTTATGGAATTCTTATGGAAGTGGAAATTGAAGATTTCGACCAAGCCTCTTATCTTTCTGAGATATTGTTTGCCGTTCGCGATATGGTGGGTAGTGTGGTTGGAAAGAAACGATATTCTAATAGCAAAGAAACAAGGTCGAAAAACTTTACGCTCTCTTATTATTGATATCAAGTTGTTGTTGCTTAGTTGGTCTATTAATGTTGATTCTTTTAAGAACATCAAACTTGATGATTTCATTTTTGATTGGGTGAATTTGTTTAGGGAGTAGTTGTTGTAAACTCTCTATTCATATTTCTCCATGTATCTTCTAAGGGTGCTATCTTGGCACTCTTTCTCTTTTATTTAATCTTATCTTGCCTTTTTCAAAAAAAAAAAAGAAAATGTTTCTGTCCCCTTGAGCAAACAATTGATGCCAATTGTTGACTACTCTTTTGTCAAAAAAAAAATAAATCTTGTAAGATCAGCCGTATAAATTTTACTATATTTCTTCAGTGCGTGTATTTCAGACTAATTGTAGCGACATTCATCCTCAGAAAATTTATATTCGTTGGGTGATGATATTCCATGGAAAAATATAGACGTTTACAGCAAAAATATATAGCACATTCAAATTCGATCCCAGCTGCATGCCTATAGTCAAGAACAATGTTAAAAGTATGTCAGTTGTTCGTATAGAATCGAATTCTTACTTCCACTTAACTTCATCTTTTGAAAGGAGCATGTGGAGCCATGCAAATAAAGGTACCCCATTAGTGCAGTGGACGTAAAGAATAAAATTGTGCTTCCTCCTTTGCTAACGAAAGCCACGTTAATGGCCATGGTTCATTGCGGAGTACCTCATGCCCTTGTATTCGTATTGCACTATGCAAAAGGTTAATAGAGAGATGGACCACCCTGCCGACTACGTACGGAGAAGAATATGTTTGTGATCAGTGTGTAAACCATACGAGTGCATGAGTCTTCCCATCTGTTTCTTTATAAGCTAGTGTTCAGCCTGCCTGTTTACTCATTTGTGAAGACAGAAACGAATACAGATGGGTCTTGGGTTAAAGAGAGGTTTTGTATGGGAACGTGGTGGTGGAGACTCGGAAAACCCGGAATCAGCAGCATTATGGTATCTCCTCTCAGAAACCCGGCTTCACCGATGATATCTGGATAGTAAAACGGCTCAGTAGAACCGGGCGGTAGTGCATTCTTGTTGGTGGCGGGACTCTCAGTTTTCTTCTTCTTCTAACGAATCCAACCGAAGAACAAAATCACTAATACAATGAAAATAGACCCAACAGCTATAATTATTGCGACCGTATGGTCCTCTTCCTCCATACCGCCACCTCTGAATATAAATCTGGTTTTAGGTTTAGGTGGTGGATACATGTATGAATCGGATAAAATCTTTCTTTCCATTTCTGTAAAACTTAACTCAAATTTAAGTCTAATGTTAAAACAGAAGAGAAATAAGTGGACGGGTGAAGAAGATGATGGAAAGGATTAAAGACAATGTTGAATTGGTGTGGAATTAGAGAGGATACAGAAAAGGAGAGTCACAAATCAATGACCAAACAAGAAGAGATGAAAAAATTGAATGCAGAGATCAATATTCAAACGACTTATGCCTGAGAGGAGATATCATTCATACTAATATCTTGTTGTTGATGATGATCATGGACATCTGACTCCATCATCGGCGGCGGTTTTGAGAAAACAAAGGAACAACGGTCCACAGACAGAAAGTAAGAATCCTGTTAATTAAAGGTGCTGTTTAAATACTAGGGCAAATTGATAGAAGAAGTAGTCTCTATTTTGTTACACTTCGTTAACATTGTTACTGTTTAAACAATGAACATCCTTGGTCTTGAATTATATAAATACTTGATACTTACATGGTAAAGAGTGTTTTAAGAATCTTTAGATTAAGAGTCAAATTTTGTGTTAAAAGAAAATGAGTGGTCAAAAAATACTTTTTAGGGAATTTAGTAGATTTAAAGTTGCATATATTGGGAGATTTCTAGCGCGAATGGATATCAACAACAGAAATGGTTTTGCTCTTTCAGAAACAGAAAACAAATTAGAAGTAGTAGTCAGAAGTAAAATTATTTTGCTCCACCAAAAATTAACTTTTTGACTTGTAGAAATCGTTTTGACGATGTTTATGATTTTGGCTTTTCGACTTTTAGAAGTCAAAAAGTAGCTTCTCATGTGTTATCCAAACATACTTCCAACACTGGATATTTGGCGAATTTCAAATCAAATTACGATGATATGACACATTTGAGTAAGGTGTAAACCTTGGGCCACAGTGCGGTTATGATTGTCTATGTGGTCATTCATGCCAGTAGACATATCATGAGTATCAAGAGCCAATACTTTAGCCTTTTCCTGCGAGTTATTTATTTTTGAGAAAGAATAACATATTTTAGATCACTCGGTAGATTTCAAGTCGTCTCGAGGAAGATTTTAGGCCTTGCCCAAAACTTAATTTGGCCTTTGCTGGTCAAGGACAACGTACGTACATCATGCATTAATATACCACATTCAAATTCGATCCCAGCTGCATGCCTGGTCAAGAACAATGTTAAAAAATTCGACCAAATTCTTACTTCCACTAAATTTCATCTTTCCAAAGGGGTATTCATGTGGAGCCTTGCAGATAAAGATACCCACTAGTGCAGTAGCGGACGTAAGTAATCCGGATAAAGTAGTACTTCCTCCTTTGCTAGCGAAAGCCACGTTAATGGCCATGGTTCAGTGCAGAGTGAGAAAGCTGTAGTTTATTATTGATAAAAGAGATGACCTGAGAAAGGTTATTACAAAGCCTTTAATACTAATCATACAGATTTTAGTCTGTAAGAATAGTCAAGTCAATAGCTTGACAATTGACCTCACACACTCCTTTCACACATACGAGATAATATCAATACACACCTTCAACTGATGCGACAATCAAAGTAATGTATTGAGAAATACAAAAGAAATGCAAGCTACTGAAGCAAAAAACTAATCTTCAACTGAAGAAATCTGAACTGAAGAAGTTGATGATGAGGTAGGAGAAGAAACATTTAGCGGTATGCCTAAGTAACTGAGAATGTTGGAAAGCATAATCCCTTAGTGAATAAATCTGCAATTTGATCTTCGAAGCAATATCTTTTAACACCAAGAAGCCCTCATCCACTAACTCCCTGACTGTATGGTATTGGATTTCTATATGTTTTGTCCTGGCATGGAAAACAGGATTAGATGCCAAAGACAAAGCACTGGTATTGTCACAAAGAAGTAATGCAGGAGTAGCAAGTTTAATATGTAAATCATCTAGAAGATAAGAAATCCATTTAAGCTCTGCTGATGCAACAGATAAGCACTTGTACTCAGCCTCTGCAGATGACTTTGAAACCGTAGGCTGCTTCTTAGAAGACCATGATACAAGATTAGGACCCAAAAACACAAAGAAACCCCGAGGTAGATCTTCTAGTATCGGACAACCAGCTTTTGTCAGTCGCAAAAGCCTTCAAATGACATAGACTACCTCTAGTTAATGTAATTCCCAGACCTATAGTTCCTTTCAAATACCTCAAAATTCTTTTGACCAATTGAAAATGTAAATCTGATGGTGAATGCATAAATTGAGAAACATAATTAACCCCAAAACATATGTCAGGCCTTGTCACTGTTAGATATTGCAAAGCACCCACTATTGCTCTATAGTCAGTCACATTATCTAATTTAACTCCATCATTAATAGACAACCTTGCTCCTTTAACAACTGGAGTATCACAGGGCTTTGAATCCAACAATTTTGCCTTCTCTAATAACTCTAAAGTGTACTTCTTTTGAGTGAGAGTTATAGAAGTAGAAGTTCTTACAGCTTCTAAACCAAGAAAATATGCTAACTCTCCCAATTCTTTCATAGCAAATTCATTCTTCAAACAAGCAACCAAAGCAGTCATCAAATCAGGAGAACTGCCTGTTAGTAAAATATCATCCACATACAACAGTAGCACCATCATACCAACTTTAGAAATATAAACGAACATAGAATTATCAAGAATCGATTTCTTGAAGCCATAAGAAATTAAGAATGTCTTGAATCTATGAACCAAGCCCTTGGTGCTTGTTTCAACCCATACAAACTCCTTTTCAATTTACACACATAATTTGATGGATAGTCTGGATTTATGAACCCTTGTGGCTGTGACATATAAACATCTTCATCCAAAAAACCATGAAGAAAAGCATTACTAACATCTAATTGCCTAATCTGCCAATTATTTGTAATTGCCATGCATAACACAATTCTAACAGTGGTACATTTAACAACGGGACTAAATGTTTCATTAAAATCTATCCCATCCTGTTGATTGTAACCCTTTGCAACCAATCTTGATTTAAGTCTATCTATAGAACCATCATTTTCTGTTTGACCTTATACACCCATTTAGAACCTAAAATGTTCATGTGTGGCTCAGGTGCCACATAATCCCAAGTGTCATTATCTCTCAAAGCAGTATACTCATCTTTCATGGATACTTTCCATTTAGGATCCTTAAATGCTGTCTTAAAAGTCTTTGGTTCAACAGTGGTTAATAAAGATGCATGATAAGAGGAGATTGGATGTTTAACAGACACATGAGAGACAAAATCAGGGAATTGTTTAGACTTATCAATGCCCTTATGAGACCTAGTAACAATAGTACTAGAAGGAACAGAACAATCAGGTGAAGGTAGAATAGATGGTAATACAGAAGTATCCAAAACAGAATCAGACACAGAAGGTTGAAAATAAAACTGTTTTTCATCAAACACCACATGTCTAGATACATAAGACTTCTTTGCAAGAGGATTATAACATTTGTAACCTTTATGAAGAAGACTATAACCAAGAAAAACACACTTCACAGATTTTGGAGAAAGCTTATCTACTCTTGAATGAGCTAGATGAGGGTAACATACAGAACCAAAAATTTTAAGAAAAGAATAATCTGGAGTTGTTCCAAACAGAACTTCAAAAGGAGATTTAAACTTTAAAATTTTTGTTGGTGTCTATTAATCAAGAAAGTGGCAAGAAGGAAAGCATCATACCACATTTCTTTTGGACAAGAAGAATTAAACAACAAAGAATTACCCATTTCGGTAATGTGCCTATGCTTTCTTTGCAAGGCCATTCGCTTCAGTGTTTTTGGACAAGAAATCCTAACAAGAATACCACTTGACTCTAACAAACCTTGAAAAGGACCTTTAACAAGTTCTCTTTGCACCATCAACTTGAAAAGCAATAATTTTGAAGAAAATTGATGTTTAGTATGAGTTTTAAAATGTGAAAAACACTTAATCAAAAGCATCGAGACTTCAATTCCATTGATAAATCCAATGAAATCTACTAAAATCATCTACAAAGAGAATATAGTATCTATAACCATTTAAAGAAGGTATAGTTGGACCCCATACATCACAGTGAATCAAAGAAAGTGGTTTATCAAAGATGAGAAGAAGATAGTTGAAAAGGCAATTTTTTACTTTTTTCCAACTGACAAGGATGACACAAAGTTGCAGAATGAGGTGAAGTTAAAACAATTTGTCTATTTGAATGTAACTTTTGAACTATAAAATTTGAAGGATGACCAAGCCTATCATGCCAAACTTTAGATGGTGCAGACAAAGTAGTAGAGAAAGCACATGGAGTAGTAGAAAGAGAAGAGTTATAATGAATGGGATACAAATTATTAACCACTGAACCATGAGACAATAAAACATTTGAAGACAAATCTCTAATCTCATAACCAGTTGGATATAACTTGAAATAACATGAATTATCTCTAGTAAAGTTAGCCACAGAAACCAAATTATGCTTCATATCTGGTACTAAAAGAACTGTGTTCAACCTAAAATTAGTTTTAGGTGTATGTATAAGAGAAGAACCAGTAGAAGTAATGTTTAAGGACTTACCATTACCCACTTGTACTTTTTCCTTCCCTCTGAAAGTAGAAGTATTTTGCAAGAGAGCCTCATCTCCTGTCATATGAGCTGTTGCACCTGAGTCAGCTAACCACTGAGGAGCTTCAGAAGTTGAGGGATCTGAAAAAGTATGATCTTCACTGATTGAATTAAAAGCATGTTGTTGTGGTCCTGTATTTGCTGTTGATGATGAAGCATTTGTGAATGTGGGAGGATAGTATCGAAAATGACATCTACTAGCAAAGTGTCCTTTCTTCCTACATATCTGACATTCTATCTGTGAAAAATCCCTTCTACCGCCATTTTCTTGACCATAAGAACCAGAACTACTACTGCCTTGCCCAGAGTTATAACCTTGACCAGAAATACTACCTCGTCCAGAACTAAAACCTTGAGTATTCTTATAACCAAAGATATTATTACCTTGAGCATTCTTATAACCAGAATTAGTCTTAGACTTTCCTCTACCATTTCCAGAGTTAGAATTCCTACTATACAGAGCTGTAGGATGTTGAGTATCAAACATATTACTGGAATCTTGATGTTGTTCTAGAAGCCACTGTTCATGATTGAGAAGTCTTGGTTTTATTTCAGCAAAAGTATACGGAACTTCTCGGTTTTGAGCAGCTACAACAAAGTTGTCAAAATCTCTACCCAATCCCTTCAACACATACATAGCTAAATCAGAATTGCTTACTCTTTCTCCAATAGCAGATAAAGAATCTGTTATGGTCTTGATATTATGCAAATAAACCAGTACTGTCATATTTCCTTTCCTGATATTATGTAACTGGTTTCTCAACATACTCTTTCTAGCCATGAATTGACTCCTAAAATTTACTTCAAGAAACTCCCAAATTTCTCTTGCAGTAGAGAGACCCAAAACATCCGCTGACACAGAATCAGTAAAAGTAGCCTTCATGCAACTAGTTACAAAGCAGTCAATCTTTCTCCACAAAAGCCATTGTGGATTCAAAGTTCAATTTCCATCAATTTCAATATGTTTAATAGGTTGTTGAATCTCACCATTAACATACCCATATAAATCAGTAGACACAAAAATTGATTCTATTTGATCACTCCATAACAAGAAATTATTTTGGTCTAATTTTGCAGACACAAAATTTGAAATATTAGTGAAAGGAAAAGTAAAATCAGACAAATTACCCATTGAAGCAGCGGAATTTGTAGTAGAAGCCATATTCTTTCTTCTTCTATAAACAATCGTTTCAGATGGCATGAACCCAATTACTCAGAGAAATGATTGATGAAAGAAAAGAAAAAAAAAATTATCAAGAACCAGATCTGAAATTGAATCTGATTATAATTTTGATGAAGAACTGGTGAATAGTATTGAATCTTGAAAAAGTATATGATAAAAGTATGTGATTCTCTAGTTTCTGCGTGAAAGATTGTTGAGAAAATTATGTGCAGGAAAAATTTCTTGGCTCAGGATCGAACGAATGATACCATGAGAAAGCTGTAGTTTATTATTGATAAAAGAGATGACCTGAGAAAGGTTATTACAAAGCCTTTAATACTAATCATACAGATTTTAGTCTGTAAGAATAGTCAAGTCAATAGCTTGACAATTGACCTCACACACTCCTTTCACACAGACACAGATAATATCTAATACAGAGTACGTACCTGGTGGCCTCAGATTCAGATCGCACTATGCTAAATGATGCAAAAGGTTAATAGAGAGATGAACTACCCTGCTGACTATGTACTAAGAAGAATATGTCTATCAGTGTGTAAACCATACGGGTCTTCCCATCTGTTTCTATATAAGTGATCATCCAGACATTCAAGTTCATGAAAGTGTTTGTCATAATAACTTAGCTAGAAATTTTTGGGTGAACGAGAAGAAGAAGAAAAAAATACAAATGGGTCTTGGATTAAGTAGGGGTTCTGTATGGGAACGTGGTGGTGGTAGTGGAGACTCGGAAACCGGAATCGGCATTAGCATTATGGTATTTCCTCTCTCAAAACCCCAACTTCGGGGATGTATTATGGGGTCGTCATAACTGCCTCCTCCCGGAACAATTGTACGTTGAATTGAACATGATATCGACTCTTTTTAAGTGATTCTCTAGTAAGCTTTCTTTTTTGTGTGTGTGGATTTTCTTAACTAACTTTCCTTGTTTTCATCAATTTGAATTTCTTTAGGTGGCAAATTTCGATTGATGGCATGTTGGTATGTTTTCGTTCGGCATCGACCTGGGTATTGATGCCGTTCGTGGTATTGCTCGGAACCTACCTGCTATTGTCCCTGTTTTTCTCTTGTACATTATTAGCACATACTTGGCTTAATTAAAAAGAATTCTCTATTAATATTTTCTTTTTTGATACAGCTGGTGTCCTAAGCAGGCGATTGTGAACCTGGACTGAGAAGGTTAATGGAGGACTGTTGGACGATTCCATAATTTCTTTGCATGAATAATGGCACCAAAGAAATATAAGCCCCGCAAGTATTTTAGATTTTCTATCTACTTAAATCGTTATCTATTTTCATTATTCTTTGCATGAATAATGGCACCAAAGAATAATGAAAATAGATAACGATTTCAGTAGATAGCAAATCTAAAAGCGGAAATTTCCGTAAATGTCTATTTTGGTTTAGTAATTCCCAAAAATATTTCAAATTACCAAAAATGTTTGCTACAGTAATAGGGTTATATACAAGGACAAAATTTACTATGTATTTACGATGGTGGCCAAAATTTATAATGTGCGCACAACGCCTGTATGTATAGTAATTTTCACACGTATTGTTGGATAAAAGAGGGGAGAAAATATCTCACTTCATTTTCTCTTTCATCGCTTGTTTTCGTTCTCGTTTGAGAAACAAGAGTTTCTTCTCTTTAACCTTCCTTTCAATCCTTGTTAGGAAACAAAGATAACCCTAACTTGAAGATTAAACGATCAGAGAACAAAGGTATGATTTTGGGTTTCAAATCAATTTTGATTTTGTTTCCATGATGTTAGGGTTTTATTGACTGAGTTTTTTTTCGTGTTATTTTTAAATTTCATAGATTCACAAGTGTTCCTAATGTTTGTTTTCCCCAATTTTGATTCGCGACTAGTAGCTGAATGAGTGTGTGAGAGAATTTTAGGGTTTCGGAGAGATTTTTTTTTTTTTTTTGCCGTGTGTGTTTTTGTTAAATTTCATAGATTCATCACCGTTCTTTAATGTTTGTTTTCCCCTATTTGTTCCTAATGTTTGATTCACGACTAGTGGTTGAATGGGTGTATGAAAAATTTCTCAAATCCCGTTGTTCGTTATTGTTTTTGCCAGTGAAATTTTCTTTAACAATAGAAATGTTATCAAAACAACAACCCCAATGTTCATTGGATAGCTATGTTCAACGATTAATCATTTTACTATGTAAATGGATAGCTTTGGTCTGAAAATCTTTGTTTTCATGTATGTGCGAGTTCGGGTTGGCATACATATTTTCGCATAGCTTCCATTCCTGTCTTGTAAAATTTTGAGTCTCAGTAGTCTAGTCCCCAAACTCGCGGTAATCGCAAAGGTAATGTAGGCTTGAGAGTGTGATCTATTGCCCTTCCGCGACTCTTTATTATTCAGATGTTTGTTTATCGATTGAATCATGTTTGTAGGTTACAAGCATGGGTGCTGGTAAATTTCCCAAGAGAACACATAAACCTGCAGTTGTTGTTGAGGAAAGGTAAATATGTGGATTAGGAGTGGAGTAATGAATAAGGATCTGTTCACGAATGGAACCGTTATGTTTTGTTGTAACTTCTTATTGTGTTATGTAGGCAATATTGTTACCCGGGGATGAGTACTGGCACGGACAAAGTTCCCGCAAATTGATTACTTACCAGACTACGATGTACTAAAAGTCGTGCGCAAAGAATTGTCCGATCTTTGAAAGTGTTGTTCCGATCAACTACAATTGGTCACTTACTTGACATTCCTGTTGATCAAAAGATGTCTGGGCCGATATTTAATTTCTTAATGACTAGGCGGATTTATGTACCACAAGACGAGGATATCTCGGTTCGGATTTTGTAATGGAGATTTTAGTAAGGAAATATGCTTTGGAAAGCGTCGGTTGCGCAATATCGTGCCTTAGCTTCACGAAGACGGATGCACGTGTGCTCTACCCGCCAGCAGAGCAAACTCAAGGAGAAGTATTTTTGTCCGACGGAAAAGTAAATGGAGGAGATTTGTATAATTTCCTTTTTATCGATACGGATGCTGAAGAGAGGAGAAATGCTGAAGAGAGGAGAAATGTTGAAGAGAGGAAAAATGCTGCAGTGAGGAAAAAGAGTATGAAAGTGGAAGCTAGAAAGAGGGGGAAAGTTAATGTTGATGACAGGGTAAAGGTTGCTCTCCTATATGTTGTGCATCGCTTTATATATGGGCACCAAGACATCACTGGTGTTGAGGAAACAACATGGGGTTTGGTAGAAGACTTTGATGAGTTCAACAATTATCACTGGGGAGATGTAGCTTATAATCAAACTTTTGAGAAGACTCACAAAGCCTATGAATTTCAAATGACTGGAGTAGATAAACATAACGTCAACGGGCATTCATCCTCAAGGAATGCCAGGCGTGTTGGTGGTAAGTGTAGCTGGGTTGATATTTTGTATATATGGTTAACTTCCAAATTGTTGTTTTAATAGTTGTTTTTGTGTTTTAGGTTTGGGCTGTTCGAGTCTTCCCGAAATTGTTTGAGAAATGTGGAAAAGAGATAAATATTAATGGGTGGCTCCCCATATCCCGACCAGTGTTCTCGCACTAATGCCCCGACCCATGTGAATGTTGGTAGCGCATTAGAACCTAGTATGAGTATGTCCCTAGATTTCTACTTCTTTGAAAATTTGTATTTTAATGTTGTTTTTGAGTATCTTCGTCCTGTTGCAGGAAGATTCAGTTGTTCAAATCAGGGAAGACATCATATGGCCTGAGCCTCGCTTCGACCGGCTGTTAATTCCTTGGGTAATTGAGGGTCCCCTCTGTGATAAAGTTGTGATGGAGGAAGTTTCTCCAATAGTACAGCAACCTCGTGTTTCTCAAGGCAGTGTACACATGAAAGATGCGGTAAAGGAGGGTAATGCCACGGAAGAGCAAGCTAGTCTTTGGCTTTTAATACTTGGTCTGACGGTGATATGGAGGTTGACGGCTTGGAAGAACAAGCTAGAGATGCAGCAGTTAATCCTCGGTCTGATGGAGATATTCGGAAGGTTGAAGAGTGAGTCTCTAGGCAAGTTGGAAGAATTGAGTTGCCAGGTTGTCGATTTGACAAATACATGCACCGAATTGAAAGAGAAGGTTTCATTTTTGAAGGAGGAGATTTCAGTTTAAAGTCAAGAAGCGTGAGTTATTTGGAACCTTTTTATTATGTTAAATTTAACAGCTTAAACCTATTCATAATGCGAAAATTTAATTGAGTCGATGTTAATTATTATGTAACAGTTTCGTGCTCCATATATGGGGAATTGCAACGGTGAAGGAATGTCGGATGGGGCAAGTTGGAACCCAATAAACATAGTCAAAGAGGTTGGTAAAGAGAGTGGTGGTGATTTATATGGGAAGCCTATTCTTGATGTTGGTAAAGAAGCTGTGGGTAATGATGAAGTCGAAACACGGCGCAATAACATTTTAGGTGACGATGATGTCTATGCCCATGATGATGTTGAACTTCTTAGTACACCACTACTATAAAATTCTCCAAAAAAGAAAGACAAAGAGGTTTGTTCGTTCTTATTGCTCGAATTTTAATGTGTATGAGTATGAATAAAAGATTAACATTTGTGGGTCATTAGCATGTATAGGTTTCAGTATTAGTTTTGCAAGATGTCACAATAGAAAACCAAAATAGGTCTATGTACATAATGTATGTAGTTAATAAAATTCGCTCTTGAAAGCCTGACTATGAAGTAGGTAATGTATAGTTGCTTGCTATTAGTCGTCTCTACTTGGATAGTAACTATTTCATACTATAAGCAACTTGTAGAAAAAAAAATTGTTGTTTCTTGTGAACTTTGCTTCAAATGCTCTAGTCATGTTTGCTTTCTCTCCATTTAAGTTTCTTGTATTATGTATCTGATGTTGTTTATTATCATAGTTACTCGGTAACTCGTTTATAAACATTGGAGTGTTTGTTTTATAACAACGGCGTGATATTTCTCCATTTGATTGTTATTAAACTTCAGAAATCCTTTTAATCTTATGGAATAGTTGGTTGATAGTAAATGGTGAATGGAACTGCTCTATACGTTGTTAAATAACAGAATTAAGTCATTTGTTTACCATAGCATTCACATTAACTGTGTTCAGCGGTTCTTGAAAGTCTTCTCATTGACTCTGTTTTTGTAGGCCGATAATAATTCAAAAAAAGCCCCAGAAGGGGAAAAAGAAATCATGATGAAGCCAGAAAGCGTCCGGGTGTCTTTGATGAGAATGCTCTCCCAAAGGTTGAGTAAGGAAGCTTAGTAAAGCGCTACAACCTCCATTTACCACCGGAAAACATTCGAAGAAGGCTAGAGTTGTGCCTACAAGAAGGTTACTTTTGCGGAAGATGGTGGTGATCAGAAGAAGAAGGGTCGGAAGAAGGATAAGTGTACTCGAAGCGCTGAAAAGCTTGGGACGAGAATTGAAATTGGGGATTCCCCTTTGACAGAGGGTGATGATAATTATACCCTCGAAGCGAAGTTATCGGGTCGAAATTAAGACCCCGAAATACTCAAAGTGAAAATAGATTATTTCAAAATTTGATTGGACTCAGGAGTTAATGAGAAGGATGTACAGGATGTGAATGATTACATCAACAAAGGGTGAGTGTCCCCAATACATCCTTTATTTTTATTTTTTTGGTGTCCTTGTTTATTTTGATCGTAACTTTGATTCTAGCATTGTTATGGATGTTTTTATGGGACAGTGTTGACTACAAGGAAGATGACCCCTTTGCGACGGGTAAACCAAAGATAAAACACTACTTTGGATAAAAAGGATGGCTAGGTGATGAAGTAAGTTAGATTCCATCTCGTTGATCCTGTAAAAAACAATCCAACTATCTAATGGTACGATTTTGCGGCAAAAACTCATCTCTTTTGTGTCATCCTCGCAAAGATATTAATAAAAAGATGTTGCTCCTCATGCGCCCAATAACTCTCTCTTGTCGATGGGAAGTGCACGACCATAGACGCTCGCTTTCAGTGTCCCAGAATCGTAAAATAGCTACTTAAATTGTGTATTAACTAATTTATGTGTTGTAAGTAATCTTCCTTGATGTTGAACAGCCATGCTCGACATCGGATGACGAGTTCAAATCCGCCAATCGTTATCCATCTGGACATAGACTCGAAGGCGGTAAACCTTGGGCGAGATGTAGATGTGATATATGGCGTGGTCCACATTAAAACACGATTCGAACACTGGTCGCAATATGTATTAAATTTAAGGAGGAGAAAGTAACCATATATGATTCCTTATCACCAGCGCACAACTCCTCAATCGGACGGAGTGTATAAGGGAAATAATCTGATTCGTGACTATTTAACCAAACTGTACAACCAGGCCCATGTGGAAAGTCAGTATTTGATGAGAATCCGCTCCCCCTCAACGGGATGATGGGTAACCACTCTCTACTTGAAATATTTTTTTCCCCGACTATATGTATACATTAAAGTAGTATAAGAGTGATAGTAAATTCAAAGACAATGTCTGTTTTATGGAAATTGAAATAAGTTTCTAATGCATAATCCATTTATGCATATTGCAGATGCTCGTGTGGGGTGTATGCTTTAAAGTTCGTTGAATATCTGATCAGGGGGGTTCCTCTGTCGTGTATTAAAAAGGAGTATCTTCAACGCTATCGTTGTGAAATTGCCATACAGCTTGTTCAAGAGAAAATTCATACAGGTAAATAAAGCCATAAGAGTAGTGAATATTTAGCAAAGATTTATTATAACTTTAGGATCCTCACTCTGAATAACACCTTAATTTTTTTGGTGCAGTTTTCGTGCGATTAGGAGTTACCGACATGTACGGGTTGTCGGATCTGTCATTTTTTATTGGACGACCTTAGTACCCATGAGTGGTCCCTGTTTTTTTTGTAAATTTATCTGTATATATTATGTTCATCATGTTCTAAGCTTCTAAAAAGCTTATTTTGTATATCCGGGCGGTGGGCAAGTGATGAATGTAATTGGTATTTTCGAAACCTTGTGGTAATATGCGCAAAACAAAACCAAAGAATTGAAGACATCCTACTTCAAAGCATGATAGCGGCTTTGCCATAAGAGAGAGGACACTATTGATCAGATATATTAGTTATGGTATAGAATTATTTTCTGTTTGATCAGATCTGTGCCAAGCAATAAACTGAACTCCATGAGTACTACTAAGACCAATAAGGCATTGTTAAGAATATTGGTTGGCGATTTTTGTTGTTGCCATTCTTCTTACGACCTAAGTAGGGCTGACTTAACCTAAAATGAAATTCATCGCACATTTAAACCTGCAATTGAACCTTATTTCATAAATTTAAAACCATCACCATTCAACTAAAACTTGAAGTCATTGTATATATTAAACTGAATCTAACTTGGAGTTGAACAAACAAAGTTGGCTCTTAGGTTCGAAGTCACCAAAAAAATCAAAACACAAATTCGCATCAGTACAAGTAATTTAAACCAAAGAACAAAAAAATAAACCAAACTGAATAAAGTGACTCCACTCCATTTACTAGACTTGAGAGACATTCTCACTATCATGACCAATCTTTGCAATACTATGAACGTCGACGTCTATTGCAATTCCTTTGACAAGACCCTCCTGCATCTGTTTGTAAGAACAACCTTTAATAAAACAATTGGAAGAAGTAGACTTCTGTTTTTTTTGTTATCAAGTAACAGGTACGAAATTTCAAAAATAATACCAATGATCCAACAAAGAACTGGGCACGGAATTTGAATCAACATCTACACCGCCTTCTTCAATCAGTAAATCATATAAACGAGTTCATTTTAGGATACATTATGTTATAGTGATACTTCACTGATTCATTAAAAGAAGCTATTTGTGACAGAAAAGGACACACTTGAATAGCTACTGAAAGAACCCGAGACTGGCCTTCTTGATCCTTCTTTTCAAGGATAAGCACAGCATAACTGCGAAAGCAACAAAAAATGAAGTTGACGTCATATATTAGCTTGTGCAACTGACAATTATGGCAGCAACCACAAACCAGATTAGTATCTAATCAACGCATCCAAATGCTATTTTGACATACAAAACGTATGAAAATGAAGCGGCACAAAAGGCAATCAACTCACTTGATAATCAAATTCGAATAAGATAACTGTACATTCTTGTTGGATGGTGAACAACTTGAGAACACATCAAGCACCGAAAGATCAATGAAAAAATGAATTAGCATTCGTATATAGGACCACCACTGCAGTAGATCTCAATCTGAGGAATATCATTTTAGCATAGAAAACACTAACCTCACTACGGTTCCCTTGTAACCATGCAGGGAGTGTTTCTTTACATAACATTGAAGCACATTCTACAGCACAGCTACAATTGACGTGCTTTAAATCAATTTTACTGGCAAAAACATTTGAAATCTACAACAACCTTGCAAGCATGACAATTAGTACAACTGTTGCCATGGGAGGGCCGAGCGAAGAACTTAGCAGAAACAAGTTGACTGCTGGTAACTTGATACTTAAGTAGTTTTTAGCAAAAACTTGAGGCGCCTTATTGCTGCTTCTGTGCTTTGGGACGGGAAAAAGGCTCTAGACAAAAGTTGAAGCCAATCTAATAAAAAAACAACCATATGCAATTGGGAAAGATAATTAACACCAATTAAGAAAAAACAACATCTATAATTAATTATATCACCTAAAAATGCAAAAATTTCAACCTCATATAGTGTTGGTCCTGCACCAATGGTTTCTGCTTGAGCCACTGAAATAAGAAAAGTAGTATAAGGGACTCAAAGAAAAACTAAACCAGCTGAATTAGGCAGTAAGTATGCACCGAGTACCAATTCGACCCAAATGTCCCCTGTAAATGAAATTTCAACCCAATTTCATTCTGAATTCAGCATCTTCTGAGATCAAGACTTGGAGACCTTCATTCCAAGCTTGAAGAGCACAGACTGGATCAATTTCAGACTGAGCTCCAGCCTGTTTAAGAGCTCAGGATCAACCCTTTCCAACATCTCCATAATCGCAGACAACAACAACCTTTATCAGCAATCATAACATTAATATCCCTCATTAAAACCATAGAGAGATGACTGACAGCATACGCAGAGGTTATCAAACTGTTATTCATAAACAAAAATCAAGATCAAAAAAAAAAAACGGAACAAAAGCTGAACACATAACATACCAATTTTGATTAAAAATACATTTTTATTAGTAAAAATGAAGACAACCCCGCCTAAGCAACTGGATTCAAAAAGATAGCTAAAAAGAAACAAAACGAAATACATCATCAAAAACTAATACAAGCCCCTAAAACACAACAAGCAACCCTAAAAATCCATCATCATTAACATGAAATCTGGATCAAAATCCATTAACAGGACCATGTAAAGAATAAGAAGGAAAACAATAAATAAAATAAAATACCTTTTATAACTAGCTTAATAGTTCCCTTGCACGCTTTTTCCAAGCAAGGAGTTCAGCTATGGGTCTTGAAGCTAACATCTAATCAAAAATAACAACATGAGGAAGTCACCCTAATAATCATATCTTCGGATCTCTGCAAAATAAACCCTCAAATAATTAGGGTATACTATAATTACCATAGAAGGGAACACTTTAAAGAGTAGAAGACTATGGTTTCTTATCGTAGATATGAAAGAGAAGAATAAAAAACCCTTTCAAAACCCGGACATCAAATATGAAGAAGACGACAAAGACTAATCCAACGGGAATTTGAAATCCCTAATTTTAGTTGTAGTGAATTGGGAGAAATTACAACAACCCTTTTTCAAAAAACAAAAACAAATGACCTTGTCTCAAAGACCTAATTTCATACCAAAACATTATAAGAACCCTAAATTTTGATCAAATACAACAGAAGCAACTTCAAACTACTGATTCACTAATACCAATAAATCGACGAAAAAAACTACTTTTAGATCTATTCACAAAGATTTAAACAAGAAAGAAAACATTTTCCAAGCTACTAACAAATGGAATAAAAAGAGACCATAAAAGAAATCCTAACTGAAACAAAAACAATAATTACAAAATAAACCCTAATATAGAGTCATCATCAAACCTCGGTGAGATTTAGGTTGTTTCTACAAGAGGTTGGGAGGAATTTGACGAGATTTAGGTTATTTCGAGAAGAGGTTGAGGAATTTGGGGGAAACAAAACCAGAATAAAATTGAACTCAATCTGAAGAAGCTAAGGGCGATATGGACAGATAGAGAAATTGGGATGGGGGGAGAGAACAGGATGGTGAAAAATTAGGAGGGAAAGGGGGAAATGGAGCGGGAATGGGAAAATTGAGTGAATTTTGGAAGATGTGTGAGAGGAAAATTGATTTTGTTCGTGAAAATTTTGAGGAAGAGAAATTAGCCGCACGATCAAAATTTATCAACGGCTGTAATCTATATCTATCTAGTCATACCTGATTAAGGCAAGTGTGTTTTCTCTGTGCCTTTGTGCTTTCTCTTTGTGCTTCCGGTTTGAATTTCGACTAGTTTCAGTAGGTTATGAAGTAATTTCGACTAGCCATACAGTCATGAAGTCGTTTTTAGTTCACATTTGGTAGACTCAAGTTATACGATTACTAGCATGATACATCATCGAAATATGAAGCTTGGTATCGATTTGAACTTCAAATGTGGTATAACAAAGATACAAACTATGAACTAAGAAGCTCCGAGAGGGTTCTTAGTACAAACTTAGCAGATACATCATAGAAATCGATAAATATGAAGCTCAGTGCTCGATTTGAACCGCAAATTTGTATAACGACATACAAACTATGAACCAAGAAGCTCGGGAGGGTTCATACTTCAAACTTAGTCGAAAACTTCGTAAGAACGATGAATCCGACCATTTACATGTAAGATTCCATCGTAAACTTAGGTGTGATTTCATCCAAGGAAACTATGTATTATTACACTGGTTTAAGAAATTAGATGTATGAACTTTTGATAACAAGGATTAAGTCTATGATATCATTATGCAAATATATTGACGGAAAATAGAATGAATCTTTGAATATTCCGTAAAGATTGATCTTTCCCGATCCACTTTATGTGAAAGCACTCGTATGGCTCCATAAGTTCTCTTATGTTGAGAATTTTCAATTAAATTAATCATGGGTTCTCTTGTGGTTAATTTAATTGAGTTTTTTGCACTTTGCTCGGTCGAACTCGCATAGCGTTGCTATCTCAATCTTGTTTGTCAAGTTTAGTTGCCAAAACTATAAGTCTTGATTTCTAGTCTACTTATAGCTAATTCTCGTAATAGGATAAAATATGTAGTTGAGCTTTAGACTTCACGGCGTTCATCGATTGAAGACGAAGAACTACTAAGGGGAGCTTGTGGAACTTCATCAACAAAAGGTATGTGGAGACTTGAACTCATCTATCACTTGGAAAGTCTATTTCTATTCTATCTCCTATTGAGACAAAAGTCAGATATCAGTATAAACTTCATTATACACATTTGGTATTTGAAATGAGTTTATCTCGCTTATCTATTTCTCGAAATATGTGTTGTTAAGCTTTCGCTTTATCCAATTTCATCTTTTATTCTTGACGAAAGTCAAAAGATGATCATGTGAAAATTGCCCGGGTAACATCTTACATGATTTGTGTGAGACAATCGTTTGGTGTAGACTCTAATGTTTCGTATTGATCATATGATCACTTTAAAATTGCTTTGAAGCTAATAGTTTGTGTGAGACATCTATTGTCGTCTTCTAAGAATGTTTCAATGATTGGAATGGGAGTTTAGAACAATTAACTTATGATTGGATATAAGCACAGTATGCGTACTTGCATATGTGTAAGTCCCGGCTACTTAAGTATGCGTACACGTTTGCATACTTGAGTGGGTTATGTTCTAAAATCAGTTAAGTCATGAATTAATATATTTATATAATAAGGAATGCAATCTTTTGCAAACCGTGGCTATAATGTTCTTGAATTGATTCGAGTGAATCAAAACCGATTTTGCTTCAATTGTGTCATGTAGAACAACTCTATAACTAGTTTCATTTGAGTCATTTGATCTAGTTGTGATAAAGATGAATAAGGTTGATATGGAAGTGTTCATATGGCTAACTTCGGTTAACTATTGTTGAGCCAACTAAGTGTACACGTTTAGGTACGATTACGCCTATCTAAATGAAGGTGTATTTCATTTGTGTGTTACAAGCTAAGTTCTAACAGTTGAAAGATATTAGCTCGAATCTAATCAGGTTTTCATCTAATGGTGAATATTGGTTGCTTTGTCCTAAAGCAAACAAACCCTGATTTGGAGACTATATAAGGGAGAACTCTAGCAATTGGGAAACCTAATCCCCACACCTCATGTGTGATACTAGTTGCGACCAGAGTTGATTCCCCATGCAACTACCAAAACGAAGGGGGTGCGACACAATCAACGACCACCCTTCCATCCTTGACCTCCTCAACACCAACCTTCTTCTAATGAGAGCTATAAAGTTGTTCTTAAGAGAAATATCGAGAATATTATGATCATGAAATTCTTGAAACATCTTCATTAAGTCCTCTTTTAATAAATCCCCTCCAACAATGTAAAATTTCATAGGAAAACCATGGGACCCGGTGCTCCGAGATCGAAACCTGGCCGGGAGTGGACTAATATAAGTCCGAAACTTCGTAAGAACAATGAATCCAACCATATACATGTAAGAATCCTCCAGGAATATTCTTTGAAACCTTAAATGAGACCCTTTTCAAAGCTACTTCGAGAGAAAATGTGGCTCCGAGCTCGAAACTGCTGGGAGTGGACCACTATAAGTGGAAACTTCAGAAAACGATGAATCCAACCTTTCATAGGTAAGATTCCATCGGAACATTCTCTCAAACCTTAAACAAACCCTTTTCTAACGACTTGAGAAAGAAGTCGGCTCCGAGCTCGAAACTCCGGCGGGGGTGGATTATTATAAGTCGGAAACTTGGTAAGAACGATGAATCTATCCATTTACAGGTAATATTCCATTAGAATATTCTCTTAAACCTTAAACAAACCTTATTCTGGCATATTGTATGCATACCCTAGCTCCGAGATTGAAACCTGGCCGTGAGCAGACCACTATAAGTCGGAAACTTGGTAAGAATGATGAATCCATCCATTTACAGATAAGCTTTCTTCAGAATATTCTCTGAAACCTTAAACAAACCCTATTTTGGTAGATTGTATGCATAACCTAGCTCCGAGATCGAAATTTGGCCGTGAGTGGACTACCATAAGTCGGAAACTTGGTAAGAAAGATGAATCCATCCATTTAGAGATAAGATTACTTCGAAATATTCTCTGAAACCTTAAACAAACATTAAGTGCAATAAGTGCAATATTACCCTTATGGGAAATAAGTGCAATAATGAAATATATCAGAATTATAAGTGCAATAATGAAATAATGAAACCTTAAACAAACCTTAAACAAACGAAATATATCAGAATTATAATGAAGACCATATTACCCTTATGGGAAATAAGTGCAATAATTATAATGAAGACTGTGAAAATGACCAGACCACCCTTATCGGAAATAAGTAAAGTAAATATTACTGACTGTGAAAATGACCATATTACCTTATTGGAAAAAAGTGCAATAAATATTATGGAGACCGTGAAAATGACCAGACTACCCTTATCGAAAATAAGAAAAGTAAATGTTACAGACTGTGAAAATGACCATATTACCCTTATTGGAAAAAAGTGCAATAAATATTATGGAGGTGTGAAAATGACCGAGACTACCCTTATCGAAAAATAAGTAAAGTAAATGTTACAGATATGGTGAAAATGACCATATTACCCTTATTGGAAAAAAAGTGCAATAAATATTATGGAGACCACAAAATGAGACTACCCTTATCGAAAATAAGTAAAGTAACTGTTACAGACTGTGAAAATGAATATATTACCCTTATTGGAAAAAGTGCAATAATTATTATGGAGACTGTGAAAATGACCAGACTACTCGTATCGGAAATAATTAAAGTAAACATTATAGACTGCGAAAATGACCATATTACCCTTAATGGAAATTTGTGCAATAAATAAAGTAAACATTACAGAGTTGAGGCAGGTGATTTCGAACAAGGAAAAGTAGGACCCTAAACAACAACATCAAAGGAAGAAAGCGAAGCAATAGGATTCTTCAGCAGCAACCAAGTGGACTAAGTAGCATAACCTCATCCATTTCAACATCGAAGGAGATTGCGAAATCTTTTGGATTATCTTAATGGGATACCATCTTCATATTTAGAAAAATCAAGCAATAAGGCCTATTCCTATGGGTATGCCAAACTCATGTATTTGGCATATATGCACCCACTATGGGTATGCTAAATCGCAAACTCATATGCCAATATGTTATTTACGGCATATAGGCATACACGATTTAGTTTCCATCGAGCGATAGAGTCTTGGTCGCTTTGCTAAGCGATAAAGTCTTTATCGTTGGCGATATTCTCTTTATCTCTAGCGATAAAGACTTTATCTCCAAGTAATTTTATATATACATAATCTCTCATTCTCTCCTACTGTTCACTTTTATAATATATTTTTATGTTTAACGGGTCTCACTGATTATATTATAATCAAAACTTTTATAAATACCCCACCACACAAAAACAAATATATTTTTTTATTCATTAGGGTCTCACCCAACACAATTAAATATATGTTTTTAATCAAGTTTGGCATGTCTATCATAGTGGGGAAACTCATTTGCCATGCCACATGGCATGCCAAACAACATTTTTTTGCCATACCCATACGAATATGCCTAATGGAAGAAGCCATAAAGGAAGTCAACATTTTTTTGCCATACTCTCTCTTTTATTAATTTGGCTTTATAAGTAGATAAATCTGAAACTAATGCTGGGAAATAGCATGCTATTTCCATATTAGTCTTTTTTAATAATATGCCTTCTAGAATTACATTTCCTATGCTTCGGAATAAATAAATAAATTTATAGCCCAAATGGCCACACATGAAAATGTGTTAATAAAACCTCCACATAGGATGATCTTGACCCCATGATTTGGAGATGCTCTTATAATTTTGCTGCTCTATCGGCTCTTACTCTGTTTTTCTAAAATAAATAAAAAAATATAAGAAAAATAAATAAATTTACATTTCCCCATGCGACAAACCAGAGTGTACCACGATAAAATGTTGGCGAGTAAATAAAATAATATAGTTATGTGGTAGTTGTGCAAGGATATTGTCAGGCACATTAATTTATGCCAATTTGAGTCTACACGTTTCCTTTCACTGTTTCCAACTATCTTAAATTCCCAATACTTTTACAACTTTCTGACTCTAGAATTCATGGAAGAAGCATTCACTACAACAGTCCTAGTGGTTCCATTAATGGACCCAAACCAACACATGATCCTACTAAAAGAAGAAGAAGAAGAAGGATTATTAAGTGATACAAAAGAAGAAGAAGAAGAATTAGAAGAAAACTTGAAGAAACTAAACAATTTCTTATTCATATTTGGTTTTCATCAATCTTCACTATTAGGGATCATAGTATCTTTGTTTACGTTTGTAATTATTGGTATTTCAATACCGGTTTCAATTTTACTTCTTTCTGCTTGTTCGGGTTGTGAAAAGTATCAAATCAATAAATTTGAACTTGATATTTTATCATAGAAATGTCCAGATTACCCTTGCAGGAATAAGGGCATCAAATATTATAAGGAATATGAAAATGACCAGACTAGACTTCCATACTGAGGTCAACAAATACTCCAGAAATTATGAAACTGATCAGATTAGCCTTACCGTAATAAGCACAACAAAAATTCCAGGATAAAAGTGAAACAACCAAAATGCAAGAGGCATTACAATCTCTTCGCATTTTACCATCCATCTAAAATTATAAACAGAAAGTCTTGATGGGACACGTACGTAGAGAGTAGGATAATAGGATTTAGACATCACCGTGGGACACGTACTATTTTTGTCCAGATAATTGACAAGTGTCCTACTACCTAGTTTTTTCCCCTAGGACCAAGATGATAGTAATTCACAATTTATTGTTGATCCAAAAGATCGAAGCCTGACCGGGAGTGGACTACCATAAGTCGAGACTTGGTAAGAACGATGAATCCATCCAGTTACATGTAAGATTCCTTCAGAATATTCCCGAAACCTTAAACAAACCCTATTCTGGCATATTGTTTGCATACTATGCCAAAATGAGATCGAAGCCTGACCGTGAGTGGACTACTATAAGTCGGAAACTTGGTAAGAACGATGAATCCATCCATTTGTAGGTAAGATTCCTTCAAAATATTTCCCAAAACCTTGAACAAACCATATTCTGGCATATTGTATGCATACCGCGATCGAAACCTGGCTAGGAGTGGACTACTATAAGTCAGAGACTTGGTAAGAACGATGAATCCATCCATTTATAGGTAAGATTCCTTCTGGATATTTCTCGAAACCTTAAACGAACCATATTCTGGCATATTGTATGCATACCCCGGCTCCGAGATCGAAACCTGGCCGGGAGTGGACTACTATAAGTCGGAAACTTGGTAAGAACGATGAATCCATCCATTTGTAGGTAAGATTCCTTCTGGATATTTCTCGAAACCTTAAACAAACCCTATTCTGGCATATTGTTTGCATACTATGCCAAAATGAGATCGAAGCTCGGCCGGGAGTGGACTACTATAAGTCAGATACTTGGTAAGAACGATGAATCCATCTAGTTACATGTAAGATTCCTTCAAAATATTTCCCAAAACCTTAAACGAACCCTATTCTGGCATATTGTATGCATACCCCGGCTCCGAGATCGAAACCTGGCCGGGAGTGGACTACTATAAGTCGGAAACTTGGTAAGAACGATGAATCCATCCATTTGTAGGTAAGATTCCTTCCGGATATTTCTAAACCTTAAACAAACCCTATTCTCGGCATATTGTTTGCATACTATGCCAAAATGAGATCGAGCTTTGCCAGGAGTGGACTACTATAAGTCAGATACTTGGTAAGAACGATGAATCCATCCAGTTACATGTAAGATTCCTTCAAAATATTTCCCAAAACCTTGAACAAACCCATCAAATTTCTATTTGATTTTATAGTAAATAGTACATTTGGTGGTGCATACCTATTTGATTTTATAAATTTCTATGTTTTTTCCTATTTTACCCTTAATTATATTCCCAATGTTAGAGACATACACTTAATTATGATGATTCCCAAGCAAATAAATAGGGATAGTAGAAGTAAAAAATGGTTTTGAAATTTTGGACTCTGTTGAGATTATTAGTCCCACATGATTGGGTTATTTAAGATCCTGCAGTTTATAATCTATTAGGGCCTCTCCACTCATTGCCAATTGGTTTTGAGTTGGATGCCCGTATTCTAATATGGTATCAGAGCTAAGCCCCAGACCCAGACTGCGTCGTGACGGGTGTAGAGCCGAGGTTACGGGTCGAAGTGTTTAACCGATTTGTCACTTGTACACCGGGGTGTAGGCCGGATGAATCTTGGTGAGGTGTTACCCTTGATTTAGTCACTCACCTGTGTTTTTCATTAGATGGATCGGTAACTCAGATGCGTAGGTCACGTGTGAGGCCCAGTGATCGGCCTTACACGTGAGGGGGCGTGTGAAAGGACAAATAGTCCCACATCGCTATAATCGCTTTAATTAACTTAAATATAATATGGAAGGCAGCTCCACTCATGGCCGGTGGTTTTGAGTTGGATGCATGCAGACTTTTAACATGGTATCGAGCTAAGCCCCAGATCCAGGACATGCGTGTACGGGTGTAAAGCAGGGATTCTTGGTCGAAGTGTTTAACCTACTTTGTCACTTGTACACCGGGAGGTGTAGGCGCCGATCTGAGCCGAGGTGTTACCCCCTGATTTAGTCACTCACCTGTGTACACTTGTTACCGATGGACTGGTAACTCGTACGTAGGTCCACGTGTGAGGACCAGTGACTGGCCTTACACGTGAGGGGGCGTGTTGAGATTATTAGTCCCACATGATTGGGTTATTTAAGATCCTGCAGTTTATAATCTATTAGGGCCTCTCCACTCATTGCCAATTGGTTTTGAGTTGGATGCCCGTATTCTAACATGGTATCAGAGCAGGCTATTTGTGTCGAGTCAGTTGACCGCACCTTTACTCGCGTCACCCGATTTAATTGTCCACGTGCTTGTAAGACCCGCCGAGGCTACACGTGAGGGGGCGTGTTGAGATTATTAGTCCCACATGATTGGGTTATTTAAGATCCTGCAGTTTATAATCTATTAGGGCCTCTCCACTCATTGCCAATTGGTTTTGAGTTGGATGCCCGTATTCTAACAGACTCCTTCTATATAGTGGTACAAGGAAAAATCAAAATTCCGGCTATACAATATACGTAAGGAGGGAGTATAATGATTTTTACGATAAATTTTAACAAACACCTTTCTCAAATAATTATTTATCCATAAAAAATGATGGAAATAAAGAGTGGAAAAGTCAGTGATCTAGTTTTGTTTCTTGTCAGCACGCCTAAAACGCGTTACACACCTTTGGAGAAAATGAGGTGCCCCGAAGCTGCTACATGGGCGGCACACACTAATAACCTACCGACTCTGATCAACTCTAGTTCTACTCTACTAGAGTGGGAAGTGACAAATGAGAAAAAACATGAGGTGAGTAGACACTCTTATCTCGAAAATGTTTTGGGGAAGTGACAAAACTCTACTCTACTACAGACTCTTATCTCATGCCTACTTAAATTTATCTACCTACTACCAAGTTGAAGAACACGTACACATGCCTACTTAAATTTTGGCGTGATACCTGTCACTATAATTTGTACGTCTGTTTGTCGAACATGTCAGAGACATGTCCATTAAATGGCGGGTCCCACGAATCAACTTTTCAACAGATAAGAAGATCTATTTATTTGCTTGTCCATCAAATGAAGGGACCTCCTCCAAAGTGATGTAATTGTGAACCTTAAAATCCAATGAAGGATAATAATCGGTAGGCCCCACATGCAAATCCACTTCCAAAAGTGATCCAACTCCCCCAACTTCGAGCCACCTTAAATTATTTCCTTGGCAGTTCATATAGTTTCATTTTGATACTAGTAGATTGGTGTGCGCAGACCAATTTATATTATTTTAGCCTAACAATAAGGGACCAATAGAGCAGGATGAGAAGGCAACTTTTGATCCAAAATCGGTTTTTTTATTCTTTTTTTACTTTCACAATTTTCAACAAGTTAATGTTACGTTGCTCCCCTCTGACGGTAAATTTTCTTTACATCCATAAAATTGGAAAAAGCTAATGGTAGACCAAATTTCATAGTCCAATTGTGGACCAATAAAATCCAACCATCCAACAAAATTTTGCAGGCCCCACTAACACCTTAAAACCCCACCCCTATCAGATCTTGTGGTGGAGGAGATGTAGACCAAATTGGTCTACCTCTAATGGTCCGCGCCTAGGAAGGTCGCATAAAATTGCACACAAGGTCTTACTAGAAACGAAAATCAAATAACCACACAACAAACGGAAGTGCCGACAGCGCGAAAAAAAAACAAAATCCAATTCAATAATAAAAATACCGATCCATCGAGTGAAAGATATGTGAGACAACTCAAAGAGTCATGAGTAAAGGCCTGCATTTTTCTCTTTCTCTCTGTTCTTATTGGTTTCTTACTTCACTCTTATCTATTCTACCCACTTCTGTACTTCACTGAGTAATCCAAATTCACTTTTTTTATCATTTAGCATGAAATTGGACGTATTATTTATTTTTTTATTATTATCCCAACATCACTTGTTAAAATCTGGTACTCTACTCCCTCTCCCCGTGTTTTTCATTTGGAGAGAAAATCTGGTACGACTAGAGAGAGATAAAGAAAGAAAGAGACAGAAAACATTTTCCAGTCACTTATCTTGCAACATTTTCATTTGTGAGTGGTATACCGTATCAAATAGTTACTACCATATCTTTAGTTGTGTGTAGCAATATCAAATATCTTTAGTTGATATTGTGTGTACCATATCTTTAGTTGTGTGTAGCAATATCAAATATCCTTACACCCAAGGTTTACATCTCTGTTTCAGTCATTGACTGATTAACATGGTTTCGTACGACTAATTGACACCCTCGGTCACTTATCTTGCAACATTTTTCCGAGTCCAGTTCTTCGGGACTTTTTTTACTGGACATTGCATTTTCTTGCTCATACAACAAAACCAATAATTTCAATGAAGAAAATAGATCAAGGATTACTGTGTACTCACCCAAGGCAGCTAATAGTATGGACACAAGATAAGCAATGAAAATAACAAAAAGATCGATATCAATTCATATCAATGATATAATCCACCACATAAAAAAACAACGGGAGAAATAGTGGATATAATCTATAAATGCAATATAGAAATAAAATTCTCCTATCTCATTTTTTTTTTTCTTTTTGTTTGCAAGTAGTGGCATAATGGCCGAGGCGATGACAGTTAGAACAACCTCGCATTTTGCTCAATTTCCTAGATTTCTCGAGACACACGATGCGATCTCCCTTGGACGACCTTTGCCTCTTCTTGTATTGGGATTCAATACTATACGCGCGACAACCCTCTCCAGGGACATTCCAATATTCCGAACTCAAGGTAGGGTAAATTGCAGTGCATACATTGATCGCCATTTCCAAGTTTGGTAGTATTCTCCACAAAGAGGGACTATGTCCAGCTTATATTTCTCACATACCGCAAGGACGTGTGGACACGGCAAATGCTCGTAGTTGATCACTCGTCGGGTGCAAGACTTCTCCGAAATGTTGACTTGGCCGATCATTGATACCACGCTCGATGACCTCGTACTTATGTTCGATGATACGGCAAGACGAAAACAATTTTGCCAGTTCCCACCTTTCTTCTAAAATTTTGTCGGCATACGGAGTCAATGGAGGCGTCCAACGAAGAGATTTTTCTCCGAGTTCTCGAACCATTCCATCGGTGATCTCCAGAATAAAATCAACTAAATGACAAATGGGCAGATTTTTAGCCTTTTTAACTTTTGCATTCCAACTCTCGCTTATGTTAGTAGTCATCGAGTAAAACGTGCTTCTTGACCTCCACCTGGACCACCTATGCTCCCCAATCTCTGTACATACCCTTCTTTTTCTGCGGGCTTTGTTTTAAAAAATCTTTCATAGCATTGTTGTAATGACAGGGGAGTGTATGCTTTACAATGACTATGATAAATGAATTTGCAGCGTCGCCGTCGTGAAATTTCTTAAGGAGATTTCTGCAATGAAAAACAAGCCAATTAGCATACAAGAGTCTTGAATATGCAAAAGCAAAAAAAAAAACATAAAACAACTCATGATAGTGAGAATTAAATATAAGGTTGTGTTGTTTAGTACGTTTAATATGGTAGGCGCAAAAACATGGCACACAGCAGGATACCGGTTCGTCATGGCTCTATGAATGTGATCCGATCTATCTGAAACCACTACAAGATCTGAATTCTTCTTCAAATATTCACTCCCAGCCGCATCAAACAATTTTTTAATGAACCAATCCCACGAATCATCATTCTCGAATCGACGATGCCAAACGCTCTTGGATATATTTCTTCATTAGAATCCAACCCTATGGTGACAGTAGGACTCGGTAGCGTTCCCCAATAAGGTGCGTGCCATCAACGAAATGGTGCTCTCGAGAAATTCTTGAATCCATCAAGACATACTCCTAGTGCCATGAAATAATACACAAACTCATTCATAGAATTCGTTTCGATACATGTAATGATCCCGGGTTATTATGCTCAAGCACGTAACTATAACTAACAAGGTCTTCGATATGATTCATCTGTCGTACCTGTCGCCGGTTCGCGTTTACAACCGGTGTGGCCACGCTTGGCGATTGTTATACCATGTTCGCGAAGCATGTCTCGCTCTCAAATCATTAGGTGTATCTGATTATCACACTTGCCAAAATCGACTCGAACAGTTTTTGCCATGGCACGACCCATCCCTTTTATAGCATACTTAGGGTCCGTCTTGTTCTTGCTCTTATCACAAGTGTGTTCGAGGTTACGTGCCTTTGATTAACCACCGATCAAGAGACTTAAACCGCGATGCCCGCACATACCAACCGCATGTCGGATCCTTGCGGTGCAAGAAGACGGTTATTGTTGGATGGTTTGGCTACGTACTTGAATGATCCTTTTATTGAAGCAATTTTCAAGCTAATATGCAGCTGTTTTTGGTTTTGAAATGGTTACCGGGTACGATATCGTACTTGACTTTATTTGATCTTTGGGTAGGAGAACTAGCGGGTTCAATATGTGGAGTTGAGTCGGCATCATGAAGTGGGGATATTTCTTGGCATTTGTAAGGTTCTCAAAGCATCATAAAGTCAGGTATATTTCTTGGCATTTGCGGGGTTATCGGCGGCTATTAGACGTCTCCTCACGATTCCGGGCCTTCGAGGGAAAATAAAAAAATTATAATTCATATTATTAAAACCGTTCTGTAGACGCATAAATTATGCACCAAATTCATATTAGTTAAACCGTTCCCAGATTGAACCCATCTACGTGACAAAATATGAGAATATATCCACAACAGTATAACAGCTAGAGGGAGAAAATAACTAACCTACGCCACCAGTGCAATCTTCGTTGCCGGGTTGATTCTTGGGATCATCACCGTCGAAGGAACTGACTTTGCCATTGCAGTGAGGAGTTAACGGGGTCACGACCTTGGGCAAAACGGCCATTCCAATAGGAGTTATTGGGGGAGAAACTACTTTCAATTCTTGTGGAGATGGTACTATGAAAAAACTAGACGTTCCATGTACCTCGGAAACATAATATTTCAGAGCTTGTTCTCCGGTAATGATAAACCGCATTTTTAATCCTGTAGCTGCAACCAGTACCAGGCCGTAGAGGTCAAAAGCAGGTCCGTGCGAGAAACCAATTACCCCAAGTGCCTGGTTCTTCACATCTTCAACGGTGTATTCATCAGGTACAAACGCTGGTTGTAACGTCCCATCGTAGTAATCGTTTCCTCCTTTCTTCACCCATTTTCCGTTGTAATGAATCAAAATAGTTTTGGTTTTACTTGTCATTGGGGGAGGAGGAATTATGATTCAAAAACACCTGCAACACAAGCATAGGATTAGCTCAACCAGTAAGTTTGAGACCATGACATCCATTTTAACTACAGTTGGTTCAGGTTGTTCAAACACCAAACCAAATTAAAGAAAAGAGTAACAATGTTTACTGTAAAGAAACATATTGCGCCCTAAATCCATTTTCTACATGCATCTGTATATATTTTATTCATCATGTTCTAAGTATGTATAGCCACGAATCAATTTGACAAGTTGAATTTGATCTCGCCGTGGGAAACCGATGAATGAAACGGTTGACAGATATAATGCACACAAAAAGAAGAAGAACAATAAAAAAAAGAAGTAAGTCGAGACACAAATGTAAGATCAAGCTAACCACCTCTGCTAATTTATGAAATACAGTTGAACACACTCACTCACTGATCACTCTCTCTAACTAATACACCTATGAGTTTTGGGTAATATTTTCGCATATACTCTGACATATTTCCACCGTTACACACTACCTTTGAGCATGTGGGAGGACCTGTGAAATCATTAGAAATAAAAACTAAGAAGTGTATTGGGATACAATCAAAAAAATCTTAAGAGTCGTTTAATGTGGGTGGTGGTGAGTCTACTGACAGACGACAGAACTACCTACATTGTTCAAAGACAATGACAAGTACAAAATGTGGTCACTAGGGCAGATGCATGACCAAACTGGCTGCGCAATATGTTTTTTCTTCATCCGTATTCAATGCTCTAGGAAATCACCCACACTCCTGAATCTATAGAAAAATCTAAACTACCACTATGTCTTGTACGTAAACTAGAAACCGAGCATTGAGGAGCATCAAAGGTTAAGTTGAAAATCATGGTGATCATCGAGGACCCAAATAGTCATAAAGATGCACAGTGTGAACTGAACCATATATAATACTAGTGACATTCATTCATATTGCAAGGATAGCAGAAATAAGAAAGAAGTCTTGATAATCCAACCCCATACCTTTTTTCGTGATTCTGGCTAGTTGGAATGGCTGCATTCACCTCATTTGCTGTTTGGACACGCTGTGATATGTCCAAAAGTCCTCCAACAGGGCAATCAGAAGCATTATTAAATGCTAACAACGCAACTGTTTTCTCTAGCTATTCAAGAAAGCTTTGCTGCAGAACACTTAAGATTGGTTAAAGATTAGTAAACAAATATTACATAATTCGAAGAAAAAAAAAAATTACCATCCTGGAAGAAACAAAATGCTAAAGTTTCTAATACATATGCATTCCAAAAAATTCAAGGGATTTATCATCTGAAATGAGATAAGAAAATAGAACTAACTGTTCGATTTCGAACATATAAAGCGACAATAAACATATAAATAAGGAGAATATTTGTTACATTTTCTTCACCCCTTGGAGCAAGTTCCGCCAGAGCAAATTCCAGAGCTTCTTCTTTTTTTTCCTTTGCCTATCAATTCTATTAACTTTTGTTGTTGGAGAAGAAAAAATAGTCGTGAGTTTATATCCAATATCTACATAAAGAAGGCAAAAAGTCAATGGAGATTTACTTCAGATAAGCCATAGAATTATGTGAAATTAACATCCAAAGAAACATTAAGTAACTATATGATTTCGTCGGTTTGAGGTGATAAGAAATGTGTGACCGGCTAGATATGTGGCCGTCGGGTTTTTGATTTTTTCACGAGAGAACCCTAGTGGAAAGTAAATGTGAAAAACAACTAGCTAAGATCATGTAACAGCTGTTGAAGCTTAACCCGATAGAAATTCCAAAGGTATAAAAGTGGAACAACAGAGTTACAGGTGTTATGCGCGTATGATATAACATATCAAAGAGAACTGAGAAAAACAAATATTAGCAGCTCTTTTTCTGGTGAAAGCTCAGCTGGACTAAGACATATCATATCGGGAACATATGATAACTATGATTGTATACAAGAAGAAATATTAGATCAAGTTTATCTTCTACAGATTAGCCTAGTTAGTAAACAGTAACACATCTCCTAAAGAAGACAAAGCAATTTCACACTAACTTATATGCCAAATGAGTAGGAGAACCTTGGTCACTCAACATATACACATTTGTTTAGGATTCTTCGCAGATGGAGATCGCCAAGAGATAAAATTCTGAATAACTACTGTGAGCTTATGGATGGTGTGGCACAACTACAGGATGAGGATTCACACTTGTGTAAGAAAACTGGTCAACATATTCACAAGACAATCAGGTTTACCGATCTTCTCATAGATAGATTTTCAAAGGCTAAGCTTCTAAAGGAACCACTGTAAGCTAATTGAAAGTGCGACACAACCACTCATATATAGATTTTTAACTTAAGTCAAAGCTACAACCTGAGAATAAAAAGTTGAATGAGATATTTCACTTAAAATGCAATGCTCAAGATATAACAAAACAATGTTGAAACAAATATTTGGAAACCAACATAGGTTTTTATGAAAAATAGCTAACCATACACATTCAATCAGGGAAATCCAAACCATAAGGTATCTCATATAGAATACAAAGTCGGTCTATATAATTATAATATTCAGGGAGAATGAACGAAAGCGAGAAATAATGTAAAAAAGAGAATCAAACATACCAAACCATTTCAGACACAGTCCAAACTGATTTATGTATACAATCTCAACTACTTCTTATGGAAATCAAACAAAACTATGATTTAGACATTCCATCAAACAAGTAACAATCACATCCAAAAATGATGAAACAAATCACTACCCACTTTTTAAATGATCGAATTGACCTGCTGTAAGAAAATTGGTCGCCGACTAAACCGTACTCGATGAAATTGACCAGAGCTTTGATGCTCACAGTGAAGATGATGACCGGCTCGAACCCTTATGAAAAATGTTACCAAAACAGAAAATTAAAGATGACCCAGAGCTAATTTAAACGTAAACTGACTTAAAAATCTTCAGATTGGAGAACCCACAAAATTAACAGTATGACTAACTTTTTCATATAAACCCTAATTTGGATAATACTAAAATTGAAGAAAAATGAAGATTCAAAAAACCCTAATTAACAGTATTACCCGAAATTGAACTCGAGATTCCGATTCAATAATAAGATTACGCTTTCATGAACATCAATTTTTAGGTCTGGCGATCTTAGTGGTGACAGTCACTATATCATCGAAGCCAACAAAAGAAGATGGACAAGCAAAAGATGAAGAGATTATAGAACGAGAGGAGGAAGAAAAGTGTGATGTTGGTCGTCCCAGACGAAGAAGAAGAGGCAGGAGATGGAGATGGAGATGAATGAGGAACTTAAGGAAGATGAAATGAGAGGGGAGTGAGTGAAGTGTTGAAGAAAATGTAAGAGTGTGCATGTGTGAAGCAAGTGTGGTGTCAGACAAAATGTGCTCACAAAACATGTCTATGGGGCACATTACGGGAAAGATTTACTATGTACAAGTTCTGTTGTGCGCACATTTCTGGGTTCACATTACAAGAGAGGGTGTGCGTGCAGTTTGTGTGACAGAATGTGCTTACAAAACATGTCAATGGGTGCACATTGCAGTGCTGTTGTGCAGACAATGTACAACAATGGGCGCACATTGATTATTCCCTATTGTGTACCCAATGACTCATTAAATTAAAAAATGACTAATCATATTGGGTACACAATATAAACCCAGTGGGTACACATTCAACAAAATAAAAAATGATTATATTGTATTGTGCACACAATGTAAACCCAATGGGTTCACATTCTCAAAAATAAAAAATGGTTATTTTGTATTGTGCACACAATGTACACCCAATGGGTTCACATTCTCAAAAATAAAAAAATGATTATTTTGTATTGTGCACACAATGTTAGGAGATGGGTACACATTTGATCAATTAGAATATTAATAACCATCGTACCTTTTTCAAATAGTTTTTCAAAAAATAATAAAATATTATAATGTGCAGGACTTAGTTGTCATAACAATATAACTCAAGGATAAAATAGGTAAAAAAAAATCCATAAAACATTTTTGGGAATTTTGAAAAAATTGAACATTTTTAGTAAATAGGTTCCCAAAAAAAACAGTTTTGGCCATTCTCTAAAATACGGAATACTCACTAATACAATGAAAATAGACCCAACAGCTATAATTATTGCGACCGTATGGTCCTGTGTATCAACTTCTTCCTCCATACCGCCACCTCTTAATATAAATCTGGTTTCAGGTTCAGGTGGTGGATACATGTATGAATCGGATAAAAATCTTTTTATCCATTTCTGTAAAACGTAACTCAAATTTTAGTCTAATGTTGAAACAGAAGAGAAATAAGTGGAGGGGTGAAGAAGATGATGGAAAGGATTAAAGACAATGTTGAATTGGTGTGGAATTAGAGAGGATACAGAAAAGGAGAGTCAAAAATCAATGACCAAAGAAGAAAAGATCAAGAAAAACTGAATGCAGAGAGCATCTCCTAACAACTCATGCATGAGAGGAGATATCATCATACTAATATCTTGTTGTTGATGATGATCATGGACATCTGACTCCATGATTTTGTGGTGGTGGCGGCGATTTTCAAAGGGTGTAGAAGACAAAGGAGAACGGAGAGAAAGTAAGAATGAGAGTGAGAGAAAAAAGGAAACCCTGTTAATTAACCTCATTTGATTTGGGGCAAGACTTTTTAATTGGGGGCCATGACTTTTTATTTGCACCCAAAATTTTGAGGGGCGTATTAATCCGATATTGAAAAGACTGTTTTCCCCTTTACTAAACACAAATCTTAAAAATCAGTTAACCCTAATTAAAACCCTTAATTTGGCCCCCAATTTCATATACCCTAAATCAGTTTCCTCTCCTCCCATTTCTCTTCATCTTCCTCTCCTCCCACTTCTCTTCTCCACCACCACCATTAACGACTCCGCCCAAGTTTTTTTTTCTTCGACCGATTCATCGTTTAATCGTCGATGTTAGAAGAGAATCGACGATTAACTTCTTCTTCAAACATGGCTCGTACAAAACAGACCGCTCGAAAAGCACTCCAAATCCCCAATCTCGTCGACACCGTCAAAGGAAAAGTTGTGGAGGGACGAACTCCAAAACCCAAAAAATCGAAACCCAAAGAAGATATGGGTCCAATTAGAAGGTATGTGAACTTAAACCCACCTTTATGCGTTTTTTAGTTGTGTTTTGATTGCAAAATTGAGTCCGTGGCGAAATTTAGCGGTTTTGAGTTAAAGGGTCGTTAGTATCGTAGTGGATACCCCTAACGACTTTTCATTTGCATGTTTATTTTATGAAAAATCGTTAGCGTATTAGGTTGAAGATGACGACCCTTATTCTCGCTACTTCGGTGAATTTTGCCCTAGAATAGAGTCGTTAATCTTTTATGTTGCGATGACGACTCTTGTTAGCCGAACCCTTATTTATTCCTTAACGACTCTAGATGGAACTCGAACAGCCCCTCTGTTCCAAAAAATTGATAGTGTCGTCATCTCATTTCCCCCTTGAGTCGTCACTTAAGTATGTGCCCTAGAGTCGTCAATCCAAATTGTAGGATCGTTATTAATTTTTTGACGACACTTTGTTTTTTGAAAAGGTCGTCACCATATGATTTTGAGTCGTCACATGATATAAAAGGGTCGTTTGTGTTTTAGATTATCGTATTGACGACTCTTTTTCTGATAACCATAAAGTTGATGTCTTGTTGGGTTTTTTATGTTTTTGGTTTCGAAACCAAATGCAAGTAACCAAAGGCAAGGTTCCAACGACGATAACTCCACCTTCCAAACCTCCACGCCATGATAAATACTTACTTGGGTCCATTACGGGGTAAGAAGCCGAGTGAGGTATCATTTTCTATCACCGAACCAAGAGACAAAGGTAATGAGTTGTCGGATTCATCGTAACCGACTCTCGTTATTTCCGCTAGCGGTAGTGGTGAAGAAGAAGAAATCCAAGAAGAGGAGATACAAGAAGATCCTCCCGCATTTAGGTGAAGAGGAAGTAGAGAGTGACAATGATGATGAAGATAATGTTAGTGGTGATGATTCGATGATGGTAATGGTGATGATGATGAGGAGGAAGGGGATGGAGGTAATAATGGTAGTCATGAGGAGGAAGAGGATGAAGGGGATGATGTTGGTGGTAATGATGATGAAGAGGATGATGGTAAACAAGATGTAGAAGTCAAGAACAGAATGCAAAGCCGGCAGAAGAAAGAGGGTTAAGAAGGATGGAACCGATATTGCACCGAGCGCGAGACACGTTCCGCGCCTCGCTTGATGTTGGAGCCTCTTCAAGTGGTAAACCAAGAGGAGAACCTAGAGATGGGGGCAAAGTTCTATTTGGATATTCTGGATCGTGGGCTCATACAATCTATGAGATAATAGTAAGAATCCCAACTTTGCTTGCTATTTGATTAGTTGGTTGATATTACTTTCCTCATATGTTTTTAATATTTAATTGTTTATTTTTTGCAGGATCATACGAATGCCGCACGTCTTTTCAGGCACCAATCTTCTTTTAAGAAAATGGAGTTGTGGCCGCTAACAGTGAATGTGCAAGAGTTAGAGAATATGTTGAAAACTCCGGTTTGTACAATGCCGTTGTGAACTCTGTGATTGCGTATGACAAGGTTGCGCAGATCTAGTTTCGTGAAAGGTATTACGCCGAAGTCGACACATTCCAATTTCCTTTTGGCGAGATGGCATTGACTCGATGATGCGTAATGATATTAGGGTGCAGTCGAAGGTAAATCAACCAAAGTGAGAATTTCAGAGAAGGCCTAGTTTGGATGAAATTTATACATGGACCAAGAACTTGTTTGGCGGGATAAAGAGAAGGCGATGGGTTTTTCGTGCCTGGGAACTAAGTACCCGAAGAAAGAGTTCAAACTTGTGGACATTAGGCGGATGTTTGTCGAGTAGAAGAGAAGGAAAAACAAGGAGGTCTCTCGATATGGAATGTCGTTATGCGGCGGTCGCTTATTTGTTGTACGTCCTTGCGTCGGTTGTATTTCCCGACAAAGAAAGGTAACGAGGTGAGCGCCAACCTTCTTGATTTTGGACCCCTTAAGATGTGAACAAGTACTCTTGGGGACGCCATAGTTGCACATCCGAATGGTCGGCTTTCCCGTGGATCTCGCGAACGAACTTCTCAAATTAATGGGAATTTGACTCTAATCCGTATTTGGATTGATGAAAGTTGTCTTCTTTTAGTATGTTTTTTTCCTTCGATATATTTTTATGTTTATTTGATTGTTTAAAAAATTGTGATAGGTGTGGATTTATGATCATTTCAAATCCTTTGTTCAAAGACAATGAAGATGTGAAAATCAACTCAAATTGGAGCCTGTGTAGTCCAACAGAACCCGTTGGTTGTACTCCGGTTCTCGTGGATAGGGAACAAACTGATGCCTTGATAGAAATGCGTAAAAAACTTGACAACATCACGGCGGAAGAGGTAATCTTTACTCCTTACAAGGATGCTAGAGTTGGCGCAATGGAAGATGTCGTGTATTACCATGGCCCTTTGTTTCACCCAAACAGTTTTTCAATGTACAATCCTTTGAGAATCATGCGTCACCTTGGGTTTGTTCAAGATTCACCCGATGAAGACGATGTACCTCCGTTCAAGCACAATTTGAACAAATGTGAGGCCGGCAAGGATGACATAAAAGTGGTTTATGAACCTGCAACTGATATCAAGCATTGGAATAATAGACATTCTAGCCTCGTAGACATCACATTTTGGGTGCATGTGGATAAAGGTTACGAGGCAACAACGGATTACTATCAATGGGACGAAGGCTTCTCCCATGGTAGAGTAATACTGGATCGATCGTACTCACGGGTAGGAGGACCAACAGAGCATCCACATCTTCTTCTCAAGGCGACGGTAGAGATGATACTACCATTCTTAAACTAGTGGTGAGTATTTATTTGTGTAATTGTGTTATTCATTTACATACAAATATACGTTAGTTCATTAGAATTGTTTTTAATGTATATATATAGAGGGAACGAATGAAGCTTTTTGTCAAGGCTTTTTGTTGCTCGGTGACAAAGGGGAAGCGATTGATCCTCGCGAAGCAACGTCAGTACCGATTATTGCACGCACATTGAAAATCCCAATGCAAAGAAGATGTTTGTCGAAATGGCCAAGGAAGGTAAGAGGACCCGGAAACACGTAGCCGAGCACAACAACGTGGTGAACAGGGGCAAAGTAGCCAACATCATGATGAACAAGGTACCCGAGAGGATGGTGGTTCCCAGTGGGGCGGTGATACTCGGTGGTCCTCCTCCTAAGAAAAGCTTGAGAGTTTCCGATGGGGGAAGTAAGGAGGAGGTCGAGGTCGAGATGGTGGTCTTGAGTGAGGAGATGTTACCGTCTACTTGAACTTACGTTTATTTTACTTTATGACTTGAACTTATGTGTTTGTTGAAAACTTATGTGTTTGGTTTGGATGGTTTGTTGAAACTACTTTGTTTTAAGAAGGATGTTTACTAGTATGTTTGTTAGAATAATATAGTACTCTAATGCAGTCAAGATTATACACTTTGTGATAGAGTTAGGTCGTTAGCTTTGTTGTGTATCGCAGTAACGACCCTATTTGTGATACACATAGTCGTTAAGTCTTTCAATTAGAAGTCTAACGACTCAGAGGGAAATGAACACAGTGATGACCTTTTTTTCCCCGCATAGAGTCGTTATCGGGTTTATATTGAAAACAATGACGACTCTTTGTTAGCTAAACACACAGAGATGAACCATACTTTCTATGGTTAGAGTCGTTATTGATTATATGGTAACCAATGACGACTCTAGGTCAAACAAAACATCCAGGAGATGAACGACATTTTATATGTCTAGAGTCGTTATTTATTTTGTATAAACCAATGACGACTCTTTGATTATAGTTAACATTTCATCAATCTCGAATTACATAATAGTTAATATGGGTATTATTGAATTTTACACATCAAAATTTCGTCAATGAACCTTCTCGCCGACGATACGGCGTTGTATATTCTTTGTGGTGAATGAACTTAGTATCCCCATTACGTATTGTCTATAACTCATTGAAACGTTCCAGCTGAAATTAAAGGAGGAATGTTATATGTTAGTGCCTTTGAAGCATGATGAAAGTATAAATATTAAAGAATTACTCACCTTTTCCTTAAGAGGAGCTCGCGGATGATGGTCGTACACCATATTTCTAACTTTTACATACTCTCTCATTGCACTTTTAATGTAGTTGAATCGAAATGCCAAGTCTCTCCATTTTAGGTTATTAGGATTCGAAGACGACCAGTAGAAGAACTCCTTAACTCTCTTCCAAAACATTGAATAGATTTCATTTGGACGTTCACGAAAGGTATTAGCAAACGATTTAACGAGACAAAAATCTTCATACGGTTCCCATTCAGCCATTGCAATTGAAAGATTACGTAGTTTGGTGGAAAATAAAATGGTTTTGGGCTATTTTCTCAAGAGGATGGGGTGGTATTATATATAAGAAAATCTCAACGGTCGTTTTTTTTGAATTTCACAACATGGGTCGTTAATTATGTGATTAAACTAGTTGACGACTCAATAGAAGGTTGTCTTCACGACTTAAGGTATAGTCGTCACTGAATTAATAAACAGAGATAACGATCTATTTTATTAAAATAAATTGAATATCGATTGAAAGGAAACTTGGAATAATAGCATACTAAATATGAATTAGAAGGTGGAAATTCCTTTGAACACATTACATGTTATTCTCAAGCATTCAAGTGCGAGATTCAACTAGCGTTGCGGCCGATGTGATAAAAAGGCTCTCCTCTCCATTTGGTATATGCGGCCTCGGGCAGCACGCCTATCCCCTTTGTGCCTCGCGAGAAACTCGTTGTACTTGGTGCACCATTTCATAACAAGAATCGTCCCTATGACCGATGTGGGACGGCAAGTAAGGATATCGTAGTTTCTTGTTGTTATTAACTAAAGGACCCGAACCAACTTGACTCCAAAATTTAGTATCATGTTGATGTTCTTCATGGAGATCCCTGACGATGTAATAATTTTTAACCCATTCGGTCTCTTCCTCGACTTGCTTGAATCTTTCCGGAGTTGGGATTGTTCTTCTACTCGCTTTTTGGCCTCGCGCAACTCTTCTTCTTCCTTAGTAGGATATGGCGTGAAAGTGTACGGTTTTTTAGTAGGTCGCATGCTTTTTGCGATTCTCTTCTTCCATTGCCAATATTAATTTGGTTGGTCGCTTGCATCGTCTAAGTATGTTATCAATTGAATTGGTAGTCGATGAAGGATTTGCCATTTACAAACTAAAATTCTTGAGGTGGTTTTCAATTGACTTTGCTCCTGGAAGTGTTCCTCTATATATACAATAGTTACCAACGGCTATTTTTTTTGGGAAAAAGTGTATACAAAAAAAGCCGTTGGGCGTTTTCTTAATAGAGTCGTCCATGTATACACTATAACGATGACGACTCTAGTTCTTAAAACATCCAGGAGAACTAAAGTCGTTACTTCGTATGTTTATAGGGATCACGACTCTAAGTATTTAAACATCCATGAGACTGTCACATTTTTATGGTTAAAGTCGTTAATGTTTAGGTATATATGGATGACGCATCAGATTCTTTGAAAACATCCAGAGATCTCACATTTTTATGGTTAGAGTCGGTAATGGTTATGTACATATGGATGACGATCAGATAATGAAAAAAATATCCAGGAGACTGGCACATTTTTATGGTTAGTGTCGTTAATGTTTATGTATATATGGATGACGACTGTATTGCTGAAAAAACATCCAGGAGACTGTCACATTTTTAGGTTAGAGTCGTTAATGTTTATGTATATATGAATGATCTAGGAAAAGACATTGATCAAACATCGGATGCTTGGTGGAACCGTGTTTTCATCGTTTTTGTGGCGTTAGACGGAAATTGCAACTCAAGGTCTTTGAAACTCGTCAAGGAACGGTTCGAGGAGATATTCTTCGAGTGTGAAGTTTTCAAAAGAGAAATCAAGGCCGTAAGGGAAGCCATGCCCAATATTTCGGTGCTATGAGAGTAAGTATTTAAACAAGAGGTAAAACTTATCCAAAGCTTTCAACAATACTAATCGAGTATGTTTGCGTTTCGATTGAGGAAGGCGTATGGCTATTACGAGGAGCTTCGTGGGAAAAAGTTTGAGTTCGACGATTGCTACTTTATCTTGGAAGGCACCATGTATAATTACGCCATTTATGATTAAGTGTATAAGTGCACCGTTATTATCTATTGTATTTCATTTCCTTCAATGTATCGATATGAAAGATGTATGCCTTTTTTACGATTCAATGAAATGATTCTATGAAATCAAAATTTATGATAATCCAGCGCATGGGTCGTTATTATATTAAATAAAACACCGAACGACTCTACATAAAAGTTGAAATTGCGGGATAGGGTCGTCATCTTATATGAATACATATATGACGACTCTAAGTGTTTTATTTCTCGAGAGTTCTCGGGTTTAGAGTCGTTTGTCTCTAAACAAAAACATTAACGACCCTTTTTGACCTAGCTAAAAGAGTCGTCGGTGTTTATCACCCGCCCTAACGATTTTTCATAACTGGAAATTAAAGTTGCGAGGTTTGAGTCGTCATCGGTAATTCCAATTCGACGACCTTTAAGAGTCGTTAATGAATCCGACCCCGACTATAACGACTCTCACACCGACGACTTAAATAAAGGACCATGAATCGACCCCTTGGAGCACCATTGAGACAATTTCAAGAGTATATGAGGTTTACCCGATTGTTTTTGAGTGCGGGTTCTTCATTTGGAGTATCGGTTCCTTCATTTTGAGGAGTAGGATCTTCATTTCCACCATTATTCATGGCTTCCTCCATTAACATCTCTTCATCAAACATCCAATCCATAGGATTATTAGAGATAATCTCACCATCAATACATTCATGGTTATTGTTTGAACCTTCACCAACCTCATTCCCTCCACTTGAATCACTCATTTCTAAACAACCCTAGTTTTTCCTCCCAAAACCCCTCTTCTTCTTCTCAAAACAAAAATACCCAAAACTTAAATTTCCCAAAAATTTAATCCAAAACCTGATTTTAAACTAAACTAAATTAACACACTAATCTACTTCATTAACTCTTAATACTAATCACTCAAGGCTATTTTAGGCATTTAGGAAGAATTTTTATAAGGGGTGACCCAAATTAGGATTGGGTGACCTTTTTTGTCATCTAGTGCTTGGCCCCCAATTAAAAAGTCTGGCTCCCAATCAAATGAGGTTAATTAAAGGTGTTGGTTTGATAGTAGGGCAAATTGACAGAAGAAGTAGTCTCTATTTTGTTACACTTCGTTAACATCGTTACTGTTTAACTTTTGTAGATTTTAAACAATGAACATCCTTGGTCTTGAATTGATAAATACTTGATACTTACATGGTAAAAGAGTGTTTTAAGAATCCCTAGATTAAGAGTCAAATTTTGTGTTAAATGAAAATGAGTGGTTAAAAAATACTTTTTTAGGGTATGTAGTAGATTTAAAGTTGCATATATTGGGAGATTTCTAGCACGAATGGATATCAACAACAAAAATGGTTTTGCTCTTTCAGAAACAGAAATCAGAGGTAGTAGTAGTCAGAAGTAAAATTATTAACTTTTCGACTTATAGAAGTCGTTTTGACGATTTTTATGATTTTTGACTTTTCAACTTTTAGAAGTCAAAAAGTAGCTTCTCATATGTTATCCAAACATACTTCCAACACTGGATATTTGGCGAATTTCAAATCAAATTACGATGATATGATACATTCAAATTCGATCCCAGCTGCATGCCTGGTCAAGAACAATGTTAAAAAATTCGACCAAATTCTTGCTTCCACTAAATTTCATCTTTCCAAAGGGGTATTCATGTGGAGCCTTGAAAATCAAGGTACCCATTAGTGCAGTGGTAATCAGGATAAAGTAGTACTTCCTCCTTTGCTAACGAAAGCCACGTTAATGGCCATGGTTCATTGCGGAGTACTATGTTAAAGGATGCAAAAGGTTAATAGAGAGATGGACTATATAAGTGATCATAATAACTTAGCTAGAAAAGAATTCTCTATTAATATTTTCTTTTTTGATACAGCTGGTGTCCTAACCAGGCGATTGTGAACCTGGACTATAGGATAACAAGCATATATGACAAGTTGTGATGCTCAAAATGGTATATATATATATGGAGCAGGTTTGAGTACTATAGGATCGAGTTCCACAATCACCAGTACCAGCAAAGCCTAATATATTGATTAAACTCCGACAAACTTTCAACTAGTGTCAAATTTCCTTTGTTTATGAGAGGAAAGCTCACCATGGAAATCCTATTTTTGTATTTGATGTAAAAACTACGCCACCCAAAAAAAGAAAAAGAGTATGAACCACCTGCACAATGATTTTTTCTCTCAAAGATTGGAGAGTTGGTCCTCTTTGTTTTTTGGAAGGAAAAATCACTGTGAAAAATCAAGACGTACGCTTCGTTTTCGTGTGTTCCATATGAGCATAGTCACATAGAGAGATTAAGTTGCATGTGCTCACGGCCCTTCCTGCATCAATTTGCAAGAGCATATATCTCATAAAGTTTTGTTTTTGAGAGGAAACATATGCGTATGCTTGCATGTGCTCATGGCCCTCCATCCATGCACCGTTCTTTTGAGAGGAAACATATGCATATGCCATGTACCCACAATAATTAAAGTACTTTGGCCTTTGCTTGTGAAAGCCACGTTTGATGGTCAATTGGTCATGGTTTGTTCCTTGCGGAGGTTTAGAGCCTCATTATGCATATATACCCTACCCTCAAATTCCATCTCAGCTGCATGCCTAGTCAAGAACAGTGTTAAAAATATTCGTCAGTTGTTCGCATAGGATCAGATTCTTTATTTCCGCTAAACTTGATCTTTCGAAAGAGGTATTCATGTGGAGCCATGCAAATAAAGGTACCCACTAGTGCAGTAGTGGACGTAAGTAACCAGAATAAAATTGTACTTCCTCCTTTGCTAACGAAAGCCACGTTAATGGCCATGGTTCATTGAGGAGTACCTCATGGCCTCGGATTCGTATCGCACTATATGCTAAAGGATGCAAAAGGTTAATAGAGAGATGGACCGCACTGCCGACTATATGTACGAAGAAGATATGTTTGACAGTGTGTAAACCATACGAGTGCATGGGTCTTCCCATCTGTTTCTTTATAAGTGATCAGCCTGCCTGTACACTCATTTGTGAAGACAGAAACGAATACAAATGGGTCTTGGATTAAAGAGGGGTTTTGTATGGGAACGTGGTGGTGGAGACTCGGAAACCAGAATCAACAGCATTATGGTATCTCCTCTCAAAAACCCAGCTCAACCATGTGAAAACTGCGATGTTTTATGGGGTAGTTATAACCGCCTCCTCTCAAAACAATTGTAAGTTAATTAATCAACCCCTTCTAATTAATTATGTGATTATATAGTAAACTTTTTTTCTTCTTCTGGATTTTTGAATTTACTTTCCTTCATTTGATCGATTTGAATTCTTGTTGATGGCATGTTGATATGTTCTCTTTCGGGATCGTGTTGTGGGAGATCATGACGGGTGAAAGTCCTGGGTATTAATTCCTCGGAACCTACCTGCTTGTCCTTGTTCTTTTCTTGTGCATATACTTGGCTTAATTCAAAAGAATTCTAAGAGTAATATTTTCTTCTTTTGATACAGCTGGTGTCCTAAGCAATACGCTCAGGCCACCAATACCAGGCGACTGTGAACCTGAGCCGAGACGGTTAATGGAGGATCGAACACGCAAATAGCTAGGCAATGCAAATGTAAGAGAAGGTGAATGAAAGAGAGATATAACCAGAAGATATGAATATTAATTATTAATTGATATGGATGGTCTCAAAAATGGGAGTATACAAGCCTTTTCCCATGAAAGAAAGCTTGTGATGATGCTCAAAATGGTAGTATACATATATGGAGCAAGTTTGAGTACTATAGGATCGAGTTCCACAATCACCACTAGATAATGATTAAATTCCGATTAAATAGTATGAAGTATATTTATGTCTAAATCAGAGAGTTGATATTTTATCCTCTCAAAAACATTTTAATTGTAAGTTGAAGTGATCATGAGAATGTCTATTGAATCGGAAACATATGATCACTTGGAATGTTACCACATGACCGGCCGGCCAACACTAAACTCTTGACAAACTTTCAACTAGTATCATATTTCCTTTGTTTATGAGAGCTTTCATCATGGAATATGAGAGGAAAGCTCACCATGGAAATCCTATTTTTGTATTTGATGTAAAAATTAGGCCACCCAGAAGAAGAATTTTTCCTCTCGAAATGAGCATAGTCACATGCATCAATGTGCAAGAGCATATATAGCTTAAAAGTCTTGTTTTTGAGAGGAAACATATGCGTGTGCTCATGGCCCTCCATGCACCATTCTTTTTGCAAAAGCCGAAATAAAACAAAGAAATCATTAATGGACCACCCAAGTATGTACTCTTCAATATTGTTAGGCGCATATGATTTGATGCATCACCGACTTCTTAGTGAAGATTTAATGCTTAGAGCTCGGGTGGTGGTGATGGTGATGGTGGTGGTAGACTCAAAATCCTGAAGAAGTAAGAAGCATGATGATATTTCCTCTCAACACAAACATAATTGCTTCCACTAACTGAAGGACAAATGAAGCAAGACGTTCCGACGAATTTGTGTTGCGGCCAAGACCCAAAAGATGGAAGAAGTGTGATGCTCAAACTGGTGCAGGGCAAGTTCCAAGACTTCCACAACCACCACCGGCAAAGCCTTACATGCTATAAGTTAGAACCTGCAGATTGAATATGATATGTAATATCTAATTTATTCGCCAAGCCATCATGATATACTTCATAAACAAAGTAGATATTTGCTTGTAAGGACAAAAATGCTGATTAAACGAGTTGTCATAGCAGTATAGAAAATATATCCTTGGCGACTGATAAGCCTAACCAAGCTCTGACAACATTAGCAGGCACTATCAAGGAAACCACAGAATAGATTTTTGTCAAAGAGTAAAATGAAAGATCTTATTCTTTTCCAGCTCAGGTAGGTTTTCCAAAAAATGCTTAGCAATTTCAGTTGTAGCTAATTTAGCTAGCTACTACCTTTCATTTTAGATTGTAATAGGCAAGACCTATTCCAAGCAACAACGAATGGAACATCTCCTCCACACCTACAGTAACTCTATAAAAAAAAAAAAATGTTTGTCCAACTCAGATAAGATTTAGCTGAGCAGTTTATGTTGTCAATTAATTAGTCACTACACCTCTAATCTTAGGTTTTACTGTTTCAGTAAACAACCTTGATATTACTTCAGGTTAACCTTAATAATGCTGGTACGAAGCACAAGAGATCACAAGCACAAGAAACAAGTAATACTCATAGAAAGATATAAAAAGAGAAGGAGGAAGTATGTCAGCGCTTTTTCTCGATAAACTGCTAGAATTAGCAAGAAAAAATAAAGTGAACATCTAATTAAATGTTTGCTTAGATTTAAAAACCTTTGCTTTTATGCCTACGAAAGAGACCTTGCCATGCTTTACTTATACGTTATGAATGAGATAAAAGTTCAATATTCTCACCGTAAAGCCTTGAAGTGCTAGAATTGAACTTAACAGGAAAGTCAGAGCATCTCGTGAAGGACTAATTCACCGCTCTATATGGGGTAAATGTGCATTCTCAGCTGGAGGAGTAGCTACATAGCCAATACAATGAACCAGATTGCTGTGCTCTCTCCGTCAAATGGAGAACTTAAAGCTCTTTTCCTTCGTAGAGGTCCTTCACAAATTGCATTGGATCTTTCACCTGTGCCCTTCTCTCTACTTTGCTACTCTTCATCACCTCCTATATATCCCAAAACATACAAAAACAGTAATGATGTTAGTGCACAAAGGATATCAAATACTAATGTACAATCAGAAAAGTGATTACACCTTTTATCAGCAAATGTTAGCATCACAAACTCACCAAACCATATTTCTCAATGTATTATTCAAGAATGCTGCATTGGATTAGCGCCAATTGCTTATTAACTTAATTTTTGGTCAAAAAGTTTCAGTATCTAGTCCAAATTCTAATGCATCGCATTTAAAAATAATTACAGTTTCATATCTATTTCAAATTCAAATGCAAATATGCAATGAATTTTTACTGTGATTAGTGGATTGAAAATCAATTACGTACGAACAAAAAAATATGCGCTGATTAATTCGAACTTGAGTCTTAACTAAAACTTGTGTGGAGATGAATAGAGTTAACACAAGACTGGATAATAAATCAAAGGGATAGACAAAAGACAGGCCAGATCAGCTTCAAAAGCCTTTACAATACTCTTTGAGACAAACAAGTTTCTGTGGTTTTTCAGCATTTGGGATGGTTAATTAAATATGACCAAAAGAAGATTACGTAAAACCGTAGTAGTGTAACAGCATCAACGGTAGTAGTCTTTGTTTTTTTGGTTAAGGTAGGTCCTCTTTCTCTATGGCAAGTCCCCGGCCACCAAAACAAGCATGGCTGAGGCTGTTGAAGTGTGTTTAATGCTGATACAGTTTATTAAAAGACCATCCAGTGTGATTGACGCTAATGAAGCGTGTTCAAGCCTCAAAGCCTCAAACTCACAAAGTGTACAAGAAAAATTAATGCATCATCCTAGGTTTGATACCAACTCAAAAACTCATGTGAAAATGCATCTTACCTAATCATCTACCAAATTCAAAAAAGTTTTTCTATGGATGTGAAACTCACCACTATGATCCTTCCTTTGTTTTTGAGGTCCTGCAACTACTGGTGTGGTAAACCCTGTAAGAATTCAGGTTGTACAAAATCTAATTCAGTTGATATATATAATTAAGCTACTACTAATTATTGATTGGTAGATCTAAAATAAAGAAAGCAGACTTACATCGATCAACACATAGAACTGAGGGCAAAGTTACTGCTGAGCTGAACCACTAAACCGAGTCTATACATCAATTGAATCGGAGTCAATAAATCTGGTAAACCACTGATTTTAACATCTGCATCGGAAATCACTTGGAAAGAGCAAAAGTGACCGGAGAAAGGCGCAATGAGGACCATGATAGAGAGAAATGGAACTATAAAGACGATACATAAAAGGAGAGTCGGAAATCAAAGAAAGTACAAGAAGACATCAACAAAAATTGAATGCAGAGAGTATATGAAAACAACTCTTGCGTGAGAGGATACATCATTTTGCTAATAATATCTTGTTGTTTATGATGATCATGGACATCAGACTCCATCATCTGTGGTGGTGGCGGCGGCGGTTTTGAAAAGGGAGAGAAGAGGAGAATGAGACTGGAAAAAAGAAAAGAAAACCCTATTAAAGATGTTGTTTAAATAGTAGGGCAAATCGATAAAGAAGGAGATTATAAGTCAAATTTTATTACACTTTATTGACATCATTACTGTTATTTGGTCTTGCATTGTTAAATACTTGTTGCTTACTTGGCACCAGAGTTTAGAATCTTCAGATTACAAGCCAAATTTTGTGTTAAAAGAAAGAAAAAAGTGGTCAAGAAACAGATTGTAGGTCACTCGACACACCTCGGATTCATAATGGTTTATTTATTACTAAAACTTATATGATCATGAAGTACTTTCTAGATTATGAAATAGATTTAAAGTTGTATCGGGAGATTTTTAGCGCATTAGAATATCTGAAGTAGAAATTATTTTGCTTCTCCGGAAACATAAATCAGAAGCAGAAGCCATTAAGTAAAATTATTTTGAATTCTTCAATTTCTAGAATTCATTTGAAATTCGATATCCAAACTAATTTATGGTTTTTCGGCTTTTAGAAGTCGAAAAATAACTTCTCGGATTGGCTTTCAACTATAGACATTTGGCACAGAGGAATCAATATTGCTTCCGAACAATGTCCACTCTCCAAATTAGAAAATGAGACTACATACCACTTACTAATGCACTGTACGTTCTCTTTTGATCTGTGGGACTATTTCATTAAGCCATTTCGCATATCTTGGCCCCTGCCGGGGACTGTGCCGCAGCTCTTTGATGCCTGGAAGTTTAATGTCCTCACTGGAAGACGCAAGAGGATCCAGGATATAATTCATTATGCCATCGATTGGAATTTATGGCAGGAAAGAAACAATCGGGTGTTTGGCAAAATAACTAAAATCATGGAGGAGATAAAACTGTTGGTTAAGCAAGACGTTGTCCTGTGGAGTTGTGATCAAGATACATTCAAGTTTATTCCCTCTAGTCAGATTTTTCAGAATTGGGAACTGACGATTCATATATGATGCTCACTTATTTTTGTGTTCTTTATCTGTAACTTGGCCGTTGGCCCTTTTTCTCTTTGATCTAAAATCTTTCGAACAAAAACCATCTACACGTTTGGGTCACAGTGTAGTTATTATTTTCTATTCTGTCATATCATGAGCAAATATTGGGACAAGAGCCAATAGTTTTCCTAGCATTTTTAGGGGCGACCCAAAAAGAATTAGGGGTGACACAAAAGACAAAATAGGTTGAAAATACTTATATGCCCCTTCATAATCGGTAGTTTAGGTTTTTTTAGCTACGGATTGCAAAATCTCATTTTTGGGGAAACTCTATATTCAGTAGTTATATAAACTATTTTGACTATTGATTATAGGCTCAACCAAATTAGAAAAATAGAGGATTTTTGCAAAATCTCATTTTGGGGCATTTCTATATTCGGGAGTTAAATTACCTAAATTCCCTACCGATTTTGATAGCATTTTTGCCAATGGTCTACTTTAATCGGGAGTCAAGATAACTTTATTTACTACCGATTATAGGATAGTCAAAATTCAAAAGATAAAGGATTTTTTTTTTTGGGATACTTTATATTCGAAAGTTATACAAACTAAATTTACTCCCGATTTTATAGTTATCTACCGATTATAAAGGGTAGTTTGGCCATTAAAAAAAATGCCCCAGAAATAACCTACCGATTGTGAAATAACCTACCGATTATGACATTTTTTGTCATTTTGTGTCGCCCCTAATTCTTTTGGGGTCGCCCCTAAAGACCCAGGATAGTTTTGGCTTTGCCTATGAGTCATTTTTTTTTTAGGATGAATAATTAAAGAACCATTTTTTGGGACCATGGTTTTTTTGTGGGGACCATGATTCTATTTTAGGCAAGACATTATAAGTAATCCTAAGTTACCCCTTATCTAAATGTTTTTCTTAATACCAAACTTACCCTTCTTAATTAAATGTGTTAGTTCAATGATTAGTTAGTTATTAGTTAATGTCCCTCCGTCGATAAAAGCTCTCTTCGGATTTTGCCCTGTTGATGATGTTTGCTGTGAGATACAAAGGTCTGAGGTGCTCTTCCGGGTAGCAAATTTCTTCATTGGTGAAGACAATCGCTTCTTTTGGAAGGAGGCCATAAGGATTTCCTGCTGCTATATCTGCTATGGCTTTGGACGCTTCTTTGATTTGATCCTCACTAAAGCCAAGTGAGTCAAAGAACTATTGTGCTAGTATTGTTTTAGCAAACTGGCTAGCCACACTATCTGTGTGTGCAAATGCCGGGTTTTCCATCTCGGCCGCACACGCTTCTCCTTCCTCTTCGTCCCATGGTTTCCACACATCCTCGCTCGGGTCATGGGTGAGAATCATGGCTTATCTTGAATTGCTTTGCCGTTTTCTCGGATTATTCATCTCAATCTCGCCCATCTCCAATTTCTTTTTAAACATCCTTCGCAGATTGAAGCAGTCGACCGTGGGGTGTTGTACTCTGCGGTGGAAGTGGCAATACCTGGCGTCACTTGTGTCCATAGTGCTCGGATTCATCTTCGTAGGAGGCAACTGAACTTCTTTGTTCCCTATCCATTGTTCCAACAAGCCTACAATCTTCTCCTTGCTACAGAGCAAGGCTAGTGGAAGCGTCTGCGCTCCCCACCCCTCTCAGTTATTGTTTTCGCGGGTATTCTTGATGCAGTCGACGCGCGGTATTGATCAAGTTCCGCCGGATGTAATATGAATTTGGTTCCTCAATGCAGTCAGCAATTCTTGCGGCTGCTTCCTCTAATTCTACGAATGTGGGGAAGCGGAAGTTGACCAGGCTATTCTTGAAGGATGGAATCATTCCTCGCACACAAATCTCCACTAGCGCTTCCTCCCAGACGTCTTCATGACAATCTAGAGTGAGAAGACGGAACCTGGCAATGTACTTTCTTATATCCTCGTATGGGCGCTGGTAACACTTGCTCAATTCAATGGTTGTGACCTTCCTCTTTGCTGAATAGAACTTTGTGAGAAAAAGCGTCGACATGGTTGTCCAGGAGTTGATGCTTCCCGGCTTCAGATTTTCGTATCACGTGAACGCCATGTCAGTCAGCGACTTAGGAAATTCCCTGAGACACAATTTCCTATCGGTTGCTCGGTCATTCATAACAGAGAGGAATCGACTGAGGTGCTCCCGCGCATTGCCTTGGCCATCATAAACTTTGAATTTTGATGATGTATAATCTTCTGGATATTGGTACTCTGTGATTTCGGAGGAGTAGGGGCTCGCCATGAATATGTAGTTGTCTTGTTTTACGACTCTGTAGTTCATCTCCAAGTATCTTGCCATCGCCTCCTGTGTCATAGCTACTTGCTCTTCCTCTGTTTCCTCCGCGTCTTCCACATTTTCTTTTACGCTTTTCGAAGTGTTGGTTGTTTTCATGAGCTTTCTCAATTCCTGCTCCCCGCGTATGTGGTCTTCTAACTCCTTTTGCATCTCTTTGAGGGAAGACTGGGTAGACGGCGCTTCTTCAGTTTCCTGCGGTTCGTCCTCTTCACGAGTGGCTCCTGGTTTTTTTGTTTGTGTGATTGGGTCTGTCACTATTCCCACTATCTCGCCTTCAGGGTTAGACGTCGGAACGTTTGGGCTTTCAGCCGCGCCTGAGCTGGCGCCTTCTAGGTGAGTCATGGTGTGCTAGGCACGAGTCTCCGGGTGTGGTCGCCAAATGTTGAGGGGTGAATTTAATTCTGGTCCTACCCGTCCGAGCTACACCAAATGACCTCACAATTCCAAATGTGGTAAGAGAGAGAGTTGCCTTTCCATTGTACCTTGTCCTTTCTTTTGTAGGTTTTCCTAAAAGCCCTTCTTTTTATCACTTCACGACACATGTCCTTACACCTCTTAATTACCCTTAATGTCATTCCTTAACATAACCTCTACCTTCTTTGTTAATTCCCATCTTGTCCTTCATTTCCATGAGTATTTGTTTCTTGGACTTGGGCTTAGTCCCCAAGTCCCCATACCTTATCCCAAGTCTACCTTCCTTCTCGGGGGCACCCTTAACTTGCTAAGGGGATATTTTTTTATGTATCAACAAACCTAACACTGGACAACCGAGCTTCTTGTAAGAATTCAATATTTTTGAATAATTTAACATGCAAATGGATATTAAATATCATCTTCCACATTTATCAACAATGACAAAGATCTCAAAAAGAAAAAATAAGGGTTATTTTTCTTCTTCATCTTCTTCTCTTTCTTTTTCTATAAGAACCCAATCAATCTCTCTAAAATTACTCTCCTTCTTTTTTTGATAAACAAGGAACCTTTTCATTAACAGGATTTCAAGGTTATAATGAGTTTATGATCGAAAATAAGAGAATAAAAAGTAACAAGAACATACTGTAAGAGTACAATACCAAGAAATCCGACAAGAGAAAGAGAAGGATTACGGAGTAAGACAAATACAAGTATGAATAGAAGGATGGTTTTGGAATTAAATTCCAACCATATAGTTTGTTTTTCTTCTTTAGAAAGAAATGCTCCCAAAGTAGGAGTGATTTGCTCAAATCTCTTATAACTAGTGATGAAGCTTAGTCGTCAAAAAAAGACCACCTATGGAGATTAAGATCGGCGGAGACAACCAAGATGAATATTTCGTCGTTGGAAAGCATCACTATTGATCTTAAAACCCAACCCAATAACCAAGAATCGCCATTAAAGCGAAGATAAACCTCAAAAGAGTAGATAAAACCACCAAAATGGTTTAGATAATTTGAAAACATAATAAAAACCTAACTAATCTACTAAGAAACCTAGAAAGCAAGGAAAAATGAAGAAATCTGCTCAGATCTAATCCATTTTTGATAGACTAGATCTGAGCAGAAAAAGGTTATTTTTGATGGTTTTGTCGGAGAAGAAGAGAGTGAGAGAGAGGAGAGAGCAATAATAAACAATTAAAGTATTACGTGTTAGCGGTACTAAAAAAAAATTACTCTCCTAAATTAACACTAATACCAAGTCTAATCATTAACAACTAATCATTCAAATTAACAATAAATAAACAATAATCATTTAAGGATATTTTTTCCTTTATGAAAATTGGCTGGATAGGGGGCACTCTCGAAATACTATTTCCAACCCTGTTTTTGTCCTATTCATTATGCCCCAAAATTTTCATGGTTCATATTTTGCGGGACGCTCATTTTCGCCGTAGTTTTTGTTCCATGCAGAGGTTTAGAAGTTAGAACCTCATGGCCCTAAAATTCAATGTTATAGCCTAAATGACCCTGGAGAACAACGTATATCATGCATTGCCACATTCAAATTCGATCCCATCTGAATGCTTAGTCAAGAATAATGTTGAAAAGATAAATATTTGCATGTCAGCTGTTCGTATAGAATCAAATTCTTACTTCCACTAAACTTCATCTTTCGAAAGGGGCTTGCAAATAAAGGTACCATGCATGGAATAAAGTAGTACTTCCTCCTTTGCTAATGAAAGGCACGTTAATGGCCATGGTTCATCGAGGAGTACCTCATGGCCTGGGATTCGTATCGCACTATATATATGCTAAAGGATGCAAAAGGTTAATAGAGAGATGGACCGCACTGCCGACCATATGTACGGAGAAGAATATGTTTGACAGCCTGTACTCATTTGTGAAGACAAACGAATACAAATGGGTCTTGGATTAAAGAGAGGTTTTGTATGGGAACGTGGTGGTGGAGACTCAGAGACACCGGAATCAGCAGCATTATGGTATCTCCTCTCAAGACAGTAGTCTTTTTTTCTTTTAGTTATGGTAGGTCCTCTCTTTCTCTATGTAAACTCCTCTACCAAGTGGATCACCGAATTAAGCATTTTATCAGTAGACATATACTCACAACTGAACTGAACAGACAACATCATACACAGTGTAAATAGTGATTAACAATATTCAATGAACTGATAGAATTAACAAGAAAAAATAGAATGAGTGATTAACAATACTCATGAGGGAGAATTAAAAACACTTGTTTTTATGCTTACAAAAGGGACCTTGCCATGTTTCTGTCTAGCCTTGTTCATCGCGTAGCATTAACCTTAATCAGGATTAATACCAACCCAGCTTGACTTAAGGTAAGGGAATCCCATATTGTTGCTAAACCATAAAAAGCCAGCAGTGCTTATACCCATTTAACAAAATATCAATATTGCGTAAGAACCAATCAGAACAACATATCATTATCATTACCGCATAAGAACTTCTGCATTACGCATGAAATAAAATTTTAGTACCGTAACACACGTTGAAGTGCTAGAATTGGGATAAATGGGAAAGTTAGAAGCGTCTCGTGAAGGACTAATTCGCCGCTCTATATGGGTGAATGTCCATTCTCAGCAGGAGAAGTAACTAGATACCCAGAATAATGAACCAGATTGGCTGTGCTCTCTGCGTCAAAATGGAGAAAACTCCTTTCCTTTGTGGAGGTCCTTCACTGGATATTTCACCTGTGCCCTTGTCTCTACTTGGCTACTCTTGATAACCTCCTATGTATCCCACAACATATGAAAACAGTAAGGATGTTAGTGATATCAAATTAATACTAAATGTACAATCAGAAAAGTGATCAATTAGGCCTTTTATCAACAACGTTAGCATCACAAACTCGCCAAACCATACTTATCAATGTATTAATTAATAATGTTGCTTTAGATTAGCATCAATTGCATATTAACTTTTGGCCAAACAAGTTTCCGTATCTAGTCCAAATTTCAAAGAATCATGTTTCAAAATAATTAAAATTTTCGCATCTAGCCCAAATTCAAGTGCAAATATGCAATAAATTGAATACCAATTATGTACAAATACAAAGAATTTTTTTTGCATTTGATTAAGTTGAACTTGAGTGATAACTTAAACTTCTGCGGAAATAAGTATACATAGAGTTAACACAAGACTGGCTAATAAATCAATTCATGTCAATATGCATCTTACCTAATCATCTACCAAGTTCAAAAAGTTTTTCTCACTACTATGATCCTTCCTTTGTTTTTGAGATGAAGTCGCAATAATACATTGGACACCAAACACCCTGCAATCGGTGCCGCGGTAGAAACCCTGCAAGAATTCAAGTAGACCAAAATCTTACATTGGAGTAATTATTATCAATCAGTTAATAACAAATAATTAAGCTACTAGTAATTATTGATTCATAGATCTAAAACAAATAAATCAAACTTACACAAACAGAGAAGTTACTGTTGAACCACTAAAACGAGTCAATTGAATCGGGAGAAACTGAGTCAATAAGTCACTGATTTGAATATCTGCATCAGTATCACTTCGAAACAGCAAAAGTGGCCAGAGAAGGCATCAAACAGAACCATGATAGAAAGAGATGAAAGATCAAAGAGGATACAGAAAAGGAGGTAAAAAAAGAAGAGACCAAGAAAAATTGAATGCAGAGAGCATCTAGAAAACGATTCATGCCCGAGAGGAGATATCATCATACTAATATCTTGTTATTGATGATCATGGACATCGGACTCCATGATCTGCGGCGGCGGTGGTTTTGAAACCGGGAGAAAACAAAGGAACAACGAAGATAAATTAAGGATGAGAGTGAAAAAACGAAAACCCTACTAAACGTGTTGTTTAAATAGTAGGGCAAACTGATAGAAGTATTTTGTTACACTTCCTTAACATCATTATTGTTCAACAACTTGTGTAGATTTTGAACATATTTGGTCAACTTTTGAATCTTTAGTTTACAGGTCAACTTTTGTTTAAAAGAAAGAGGGTTCAACAAATACTTTTCATGGTAGATTTAAAGTTGTATCGGGAGATTTTTTAGCGCGTATGGATATTAGCAGCAAAAATGCTTCTGCTTCCTAGAAACAGTCAGAAGTAAAAATATTTTGCTTCACATAAAATTAATTTCTTGATAATGGATGGTCTCAGAAATTGGACAATTATTAATTGACATGCTATAAGTTAGAGTTGCTCTTTAGAATTGCCTTCAGGTCACAAGATATTTATATAACTTTGGTAATTAATGGTAACAGCCATGCATGGCAAAGAACCAAAAATATTCTGCACTTAATTGTGAGTAGCAACATTTCAAGCATTTTATTGAGAGAGACACAGAAAAAGTTATCACTGCAAGGCTAATAAAATCTGCTGGTTTCCATCGTATTTGATGTGCTGGTTAAGGATCGCTGATGATTTCAAATTTTGCAAGTTCCTAGAAGTTATGTCCAATTCAATGTGGTGAATTGGCTCAGGGTTCAGGTTGAGGTTGGAATTCCTTGGCAACTTGTAATTATTGTATTAGGTTCCTTTAGGCTTCTCGCTGGGTTTGTATTTGACATATGGCTCTAGGTCTACTGCTGATGGGGTGCAAACGCGTGCCCATTTGTAGACTCAAATGGCGTCTTCTTCGCTGGCTTTGAATACCGTCAGTGCCTTGTGTCCTACATAATTAAGGTTTGTGGCGAGGTAAAGACCATTTATTTTGGTACAAGGAAGGACTCCAGCATTGTAGTTACGTACTTATGTGACGGCTTTCTTGGGCCTCCAAAGGGGTTGGCTGAACCCTTCAACATTACTTGTTCGGCCGTTTTGCGATTCACTTTTTATCTCAACAAATAGTCCCACACAGGACAAGGGGATTCTAAGGATCTTCCATATATTAGATTAGGATTGCAATACAAATCGCCAACCGGCGGTGGTTTGGATGCCCACCTAATAGTCCTACATGGGCTATCAGCAAAAACAAAAAGTCGGAGATTTGTTTCGCTTGAGCTTCGGGCCTCTCCTTCCATTGCTGGTTGGTTTTTTGCAACCTTATCCAGAAACTGGGCCTTAAGTTCAATCTCTCCGGAAGAAGTCGCTTCAATCTTTCAAAAAAACATGAAATAACAGCAAACAAAAGCTTAATAACAGCCTCTGATTTCCCCTCCATAGCGAACTGATTCCGCAGCAGCCTTGGACCAAATCTCATCGTTGTTACTAAAAGAAACTGCTAACACTATTATCATTCAAAAGGACCAACTCCCATGAGGCTAGCAGTTTCTTTACTGCAATGCAACAGTAATAAAAGTCAGGTTTTCTTTGGTATTCAAATTTGAAATTCAAGAAAAAAGGATCATTTCGCAGTGAGCTCAACAATTTTCAGACTGACAGCATAACAACCCAATGCAAACTACTAGAGGGAGGTTTACTGAAATGGTTAAGTTGATTCTACCTCACATTTTCAGCATTGATATTTTCAAGGGGCCCTAACTGAGAACTAGTTGAAAGCTAATTCCTTAGTACAACAATTTTCTCATTGTGCCCAAAGCTCTCACAAACAAGTAACAAAACCTCTGACATATAACCTAATCATCTACTAGTTTGAAAATCAATCTACAGTACCAACGTTTAGAATTTAAATTGGTAGATGATGAGGATATGCGGTAAATTTTGGTGGGAGTGTAGCATACAATGAGAAAAACAATCGCCACTACTACGTTCTTTATGATGTTTAGGTGCACGGTTCCATTATATTCTACTCTAACTGGTACAATATAGAATCACAACAACTTGAAGAAAGGAAAAAAAGCAAAACTCTATAAAAAAATAAAGCACAGATTCAGAGTATGAAAGATGATTTCTATTTTTCTGGTTACAGATGCTTTAATGTATCTAAGAACAATGAGTTGTAGAACTATAGATGAAAAAGTGAAAATGAACATGCATTATAACAGTATTCAAATACTCAACCATATTAGATATTATTCAAATCTATAACAATGTTCAGTTAAGTAAACTTGTACCTCCCAATCTTCACTAGGTCAACCAAGCTTACGAGAACTGAGGATCACCAGGAACATATGTACTCGATCAACTGGAGGGTTTTGGCGCACCTTTCGAAATAGAACAAGTTGTGAGTATACCACAGTTACAGTGATACATAAAGAACAAGATAAAGAACACCAATAAAAGATCTAAATTTTACCCTTTCATATGCTTTTCTGGCAAAAGATCGTGTGCAAGTAGTATGGTTAAAGGCTTGTGCTTTTCGTGCGGCCCTTCCTTTCTTAGATGTAGACTACCAATTAAACATGAAAAATGCAAATTAGAAGAAACACGTGACTTCAACAAAATATTACTCTTAAAGGAAAAAAATTAGATAGACAAATCATTATTGATACAACGACGATGCAATCACTAATCACAAACATGCCAAAAAAAAAAAAATCACATGAAAGAACCAAGTGCTTCTCAAAATATTATCACTAAAATTCTCTTCAAAACTGCCTTTTTCTCAACTTGTTTTGCTAGTTGTTAAATTGTTGTCAACGTATGCCCCAAACAAAGCAACCACCCAAGGAAAGTACTGAGACAACTATATTCCGCTAAATTCTTCAACATTATTCCCGCTAGATTTGCATTAGCCACAATAAGACCGCCAAAAACATCTCTAACATGCACTAGCAGTTAAAGGACTCATCGAGTTATATTAACAAATCTTCCAGTACGAACCCAGATCATGTCCAATACAGTTGCCCATCTGCTTGCAACCAGACAGTAGCAACATTAAGTTTCATCTATACCAGGTAACTATCCACATCAAGGACTTGTATGGCTAGACCAAAGCAGCTTATTCAAAACATTGTTACAGACTTCAGAATTAATAACCTTCGCTTTTATGCCTACAAAAGAGACCTTGCCATGCTTTCCATGTTTCTCTCTAGACTTGTTCATCATGAGATAGAGAGACAACTCAATAGATACACATGAGAGATCATTACTACTTAAAGCATTTTAATCTTGATCGAAGCTTAAGCACACAAGTAGACCTTAAACCAGACCTCAATCAGGACTATTGCCAACCCAGCTTAACTTAAGCTAAGGGAATCCTGATTTGTTGCTATACCATAAGAAGCCAATAGTGTCTATACCCATCTAACAAAATATCATTATTGCATATGAGAAACAATCAGAACAACAGATCATCATCATTAACGCATAAGAACTTCTACATTATGCATGAAAGTTTATTTTTCTTACCGTAACGCGTTGAAGTGCTAGAATTGAGCTAAATGGGAACGTGAGAAGCATCTCGTGAAGGATTCGCCGCTCTATATGGGGTAAATGTCCATTCTCAGCTGGAGGAGTAGCTACACAGCCAATACAATGAACCAGATTGCTGTGCTCTCTCCGTCAAATGGAGAACTTAAAGCTCTTTTCCTTCGTAGAGGTCCTTCACAAATTGCATTGGATCTTTCACCTGTGCCCTTGTCTCTACCTGGCTACACTTTATCACCACCTATATATCCCAGAACATATGAAAACAGTAATCATGTTAGTGCACAAAAGATATCAAATTCTAAATGTACAAAAAGAAATGTGATTAATTAGACCTTTTATCAACATTTGTTAGCATCACAAACTCACCAAACCATATTTCTCAATGTATTAATCAAGAATGCTGCATTGGATTAGCGCCAATTGCTTATTAATTTTTAATCAAAAGTTTCAGTAACTAGTCCAGATTCTAATGAATCACGTTTGAAACTAATTATTCTGTGATTAGTGTATTGAAAATCAATTATGTACAATGATTAAGTCGAACTTGAGTCTTAACTAAAACTTCGGTGGAAATGAGATACATAGAGTTAACACAATACTGGCTAATAAATCCATAGGATAGACAAAAGCCACGCCAAGCATCAAAATCCTTTAGACTACTCTCTCAAACAGAAAGATTCGGCGGTTTTTCAGCATTTGGGATGGTTGATACTTTAAAAAAAAAAATCATGTCCATTACAGTGCCTATCTGCTTGTAAGTAGACAGTAGCAAGATTATTTCGTAAGTTTGATAGATACCAGGTAATTTTCTGCATAAATGACTTGTATGGCTAGACTAAGGCAGCTTATTCAAAACATTGTTACAGGACTTTAGAATACAAGTAGTGTTAGAGAACTAAGTGGTCAGTTAAATGGCAGTACAAATTAAACCGTTGCATTTCTGGCTCCATCTGAAACCGAAGACTGCTAAATTGGAATAATATAGCTAAAACAAAGAATCGAACTGAAAGACAATGATAAACTATATTAACAATAGAGCCAGACACATAAACAAGAAACAGTGAATTGTTAGAAAACACCACAAGGACCGATTCTAAAGATACTCACCTTGTACCAGCAAGGTGGCAAGTATAATCTGAAGTTTGATTCCATTTAAATCTCCGGGCCAATCCAAAGTAGGATATGAATCATTTCTTTCATTTCTTTATCTAATAAAATATTCTCGACTTTAATTTCTTTCATTTCTTTATCTAATAAAATGTTCTCGACTTTAATATCTCTGTGGATAACCTTTATCTGAGACTCAGCGTGAAGGTACCATCAGCAATCCCTTTGATAATATTGAACCGCAATTTCCAGTAAGCACACGAAATCATCCAACAGCATTTCCGTCTAGCCAGATTAGGACACATTTTGATGCAGAAATGATCTGAGAACATGTTACATTTTCCGATTCGGCTCATACCAACAATCATATCAACCACTTTGTTTCTTCCTCCTTTTCTTTTTAGTCTTCAGCAACAACCCAAACAACAACTTCGATTCACTATCAACTTCTCTTCCAACATCTTTCATATTCTGCAAGTTTGATTTAAGAAACGGAAGGAAGAAAACCCAATCTGAATCAGCTTTTCCCTCTTTTGTACAGTGAAATCAAACCCTAATTCCACAAATAAATGAGAACTTTATTATGAAAACTTAATCAACAGAACAATTACAGAATAGATCTTTCCAATACTACTAAACTTACTTGGAAATTCTCCTCTTGAAGAATTAGGGATTTTCAGGTAGAACGAGATCTCTTGATTACGATCTCTCTGGCCTTTGTTGCCGCAAGAGATGTGAAAGTAGGAGAGGTGGAGAAATGCCTCTTTTTACACGACGTAGTAAGGATTTTGTGTAGTAAGCCGGTTGTGGAAATGATCCACCACCGCTTTAGTATGAAAATTGATGGTTGTGATTGTACAAGTGGGATGATCGATTGGTCAAACTTTTGGGCAATGGGGTTGAGAGTCAATACGAAGGAGTCTGACCCAAAAATAATTTGGTGCTACCGTGGGTATATTTTGATATTTGGATAAACACAAATCTTATGAAAATTACTATAAAAAGTTTTATAGTTTCGGAAGTCAAATCAAGTGTCGTATAGTCTTTCCAGTCATCCTTTCCATAGTGAGAAACTCTCTATACATCACATAGTCTCTCAACCAGTTTGAAAGGGAGAGTGTTAAAACACTATATCTCATAGTCAGCTCTAAAGTTGCACGTAATTTAAGATAGATTCTTATGGGTATTCCTATTTCTTACCCCAATTTCGACCTCTTAATTTTTATCCCAATTATCCCTAAGTACGTACCACTAATGTAAAGCTTCATATGTCCTAAATACAATCCATTGACTTTTTAAATAAACCAACAATAATCATGAGGTTTCAGTCCCATGACTTCCAATACATCGATCCAAATAAAAAATAATGTAAATATAATGTAGTTCATAATCTGATTGATTTTACCAATCATCATCTTGGATAATTGTGACAGACCGGAATTACGCCTTTGGCGCGTTGCCCCGCAGGCTGCAATCTTCCGATGTGCCATGATGATGTTACGATCCGAGCCTTAAAGCTAGGCAAATGCATGTCCATTCACCTTTGTAGGCATGCTCGAGGAGCATGATGCAACTAACTTAGCTTCTAGACCGTTCCAAACTTACCCTTGTCCGCAAAGGGTTTATTAAGAAAACAAAAACTTTCTTAAGCGGCAAAAAACGGCCTTTTGAGGCCCAAACGATGGAATTGGCTAAATTCTCGGTGAACGTGTCTTGATCTTTGGGCGCTTTCCCATCAAAATGGACTCTCTTGAGCTAAATTACGACACTCGGGTTTTTAACCTATGTCGAACGCCTTGATAGGAAGTATGAGCATCTAGTGAATGGAATGCAACTTGCCTCATCAAGTTTGGTCAAATTATCTCTTGTATCGACCTACCGAGCTTAGATGCTATGAGGGGCCAACGTGCTGGACCGGCAATGCTGCAACTCATTGCGGCTGCCTATGTACCCTTCCCTACTCTAAAGGGATCCATCACATACCGTAGTTCATCCTTGAATGGACAGAAGCTTAAGCCTACTAGTTTTCATTGCCGTGGCCAAGCAATAATGGTAATGGCCTGGTCCAGTATAGGTCGTTAGTCAAAATGCGACCAAGTGATGCATATTAGGTCCACGACATGGCTTAGTGATGCCTAAGCATCAAATGCCCTCTTCGAAAGGCTACTGCAACTATAAATGAGCCTTAGGCATCATTTATACTCTTTAAACTAAGCTATGAAGCTTACTTGGTGCATAGTCCGCATATGCACCTTCAACCAACTACCCCTCCCTATATATGTTAACTTGCAATTTCTACAAGTATAAATTAGGCACCAAATTGACATGCCTACTTCACTGTTCATCAAATTGACATTCGCAATGATTGCGTTCCTCCGCAATGATTGTTTTCTCGCTTGATGATTGTGTTCCTTCGCAATGATTGTGTTCATTCGTAATGATTGTGCGTGATGATTGTGTAACACTCGTCAAGCATCCTCTCGGCACGATGCACAATGATTGTGTGATATTTGCTCTAGGCTTATAGCCTCCATAATGCGCAATGATTACGCTGCAATGTCGAGGCCACCTACCCAACTGGCCTAATGCATCATGATGATGCAACATTGGACTTTTGCCAATATGCCTACGCAATGTGCCTTCCTTGGAACCAAATATGGCCTAGGGCCAAATGCATCTCACTATGCAAAGGAAGCTTTGGATGAAGCTTCGTCACAAGCAAATGGCGCATCTTTTAATTAGCATGCGCCATGCTAAAAACAAGGTGTGTTACAATAATCCTCCTTTAATAGGAAATGCTAACTCGATCATGAACGAATCCATAGTAGGACTATAACCAACCATTGTAGGTCTAGTATCACTTAAAAGCATCATGGTATGGAACAAGATCTAATCCTTTCGGATTTTCCTCTTTGAAGTTTCTCTAATTTAACAATTCGCAAAAATAGGTAATATAATCGAGAGAAACACTATGATTATAACTAATACAACGACTATATGTAATCCTTCTTTTAGTTTCATTTGATTGTGTTTCTTCGAGTTATAAGGATGAAAAACCAAAGACATTGAAAACTATATCGTTTTTCTTCGTTTTATAAGGATGAAAAACATTGAAAACTAGATTTGTCACTTAATGTTTTGGGTCAAGTTATTGCTTTTTACATGCAATTGTTACGATAGGTAGGTGCTAGGAGCTCTTCTGGCTGCAACATTTCTGGAGACTTCTTGGCATGTAGCAGTTGCGAAGGATTAATTCTTTCTGAGTGTTAAAGGAAACTTTCATATGTACGTTGATTAAGCTAGGGTTGAGATATCTTCCCAAGATTTTCACTAATGAAATCTTCCATAATATTTACCAATTAATCGATGATCGATTCATCTGCATCTTGAAAATTGCGTGATAAAAGATAGAAAAAGAAAAGACGTACTATAATAATAATTAATTGGAATCTAATCTAGGTTTCTAACTTGATAATATTAGTTTTATTCAATGAAAAAGAAGGACTAATAAAGAAGCAAAAAACAATTAAAAATAGTAGTAATCACAGTAAGAATCCATTTGACATCCATAGGTGGTATACAAGAAAAAGTAGAATTGAAAAGTAAATTGATCTTATAAGATGTAAAGGGGGTGGGAAATAGGTAAAACCGGTGGCAAAGCCCCAAGTCTACCACTTTTGTACTCATTATGGTCATGGCACCGTGGAAATCATAGTCGGCGAGATCTAGTCTCTACCGATGGGTGGAGTCTCGACCGCTCGGTGTAGTATAGGCCGGCAGCGGCAGAAACTCGACCGCCCGGTGCAAACTTGATCGCCAGTATATCAGATCCAACGGCCACAAATCCATCACCCTGTAAATACTTAATTACAATTTCATCAAATCACATCTTTTACATATTTTCTTAGCTCTTCCAATTTTCAAAATATGAACATGCGTCAGTTCATGGAAGAAAAACATATTGTCGAAAATCAAAAATATGTAAGAAGAGCAAGAGTAAATGTGCCAAAGTTGAATAAAGAGCTCATAATCGACATTGTAGTGTTGCGGAAGATGAATGCATTTGCAGGAATTATATTTTGTTTACTAATTATTTCATCGTTGGTGGCGTTATCCAAGCCATGCCGTTTTGGGATCGTATTTTTCTGAAATTTGAAGAGAAATAAGGAACTTCAACAATCGTGATGCGATGATGTTGAGTGCTCAGTTCAACATAATTTTTAAGAATGTCAAAAAAATATATTGCTTTGACAATGCAATCCTCCGAAATATGAGGAGTGGTGAAAGCCTTGATGGACCTTGAACAAAGGTGTCGTGCGAGTGGCTCGCAACAACGGAAAAAGAGTTCCAATATGGAAGTTGTTATGATATCTTAATTTGATCTAGCAAACAAAAAATGTTATGAGATCTTAAGAGAGTTTCCCAATTTTAATCCATTTTACATGTTTTAATTTCTTAATTGTTAACTTAAGCATAAATGTAAAATTATATTTTCATTTATCAAACAAAAGTGCAATTACGTTAAATGATCATCCAACAAAAGTGCGACTACATTAAATCTATCAAAATAACGATTTCCTGACCTCCAAAGATATATTCCCCTAGTAGGTTTGATCCTCCAACATAGTCGTAAACTCACGTTTACGACTAAAAGTGTTATAAAATTGATTACGAATTCTAGGAGAAATCTAGAGATAAATCTAATTTTGATATGGACAACAACACTAGGTATTTTCACACCATGGATTTAACAAATGAATGGGAAAAGTGGTATAAAATTGATTAATTCTATAGGGAGAAATCTAGAGATAAATCTAATTTTGATATGGACAACAACACTAGGTATTTTCACCATGGTAAACAACGGACTTCATATAAATAATATTAGTGCTCTTTGTGATCCTAATGGGAATTGTTTGAAAGATAGGAATGATATTAGCATGTTGTTGACTAATCATTTCAAATGATGTTTCTTGTTTTTCAAACCCTGGTTTTCTGATCATTGTTTTGATAATATTCCTAAAATTGTTGCGATGATGATAATGTGATGCTTTTCCTATGCCTAGTGAATCGAGATTGAAATGTTGTCAAAAACATGCACGCTTGGAGTGCTCTTGGTCCATATGGATTCCAAGCGTGGATTTTATCAATCTCAATGGTCAACTATTGGTAATGATATTATTGATGTAGTTCGGAGGTTCTTCGGTGTGATCACATGCCTAGGAGTCTCAATAGAACTTACATTTCTCTTATACCTAAATGAAAAATCCTAAATTACCTTCGAGTTTAGACCTATTGGCCTCTGCAATGTTTCCTAAAAGATTGTGTCTAAATTTTGGCTAACAAGAATCAAGCCACTTTTTAAAAGGTTAATTTCTCTTTACCAAGTTGCATTTGTAAAGGTAGAGCCATTCATGATAATATTATTATTGCTCATGAATTGGTTCATTCCATGAAACATAAAGAAGGTCTCAAAGTGGTACAATGGCTATTAAATTAGATCTCCAAAAAACTTTTGACAGATTGGAATGGTCTTTTCTCAATAAGGTTCTTGAGAGTTTTGGTTTTAGTAAAAGATTTCTGCAACTTAATCATGCAATGTGTTTCTACAACAAGTATTAATGTGCTCCTTAATGGCTCTCCTGTTAGCGTTTTATCCAACTAGAGGCATTAAACAAGGGGATCCTCTATCCCCTTATCTCTTTATTATAGCCATGGAATTCCTTTCTAGGTCTTTACTTGCTAATGAAATTAATAAAGACATGTTTGGTATAAAGGTTTCTAGGAAAGCCCTCTATTTCACATTTATTATTTGTCGATGATATCTTAATTTTTGGTCAAGCTGATATGAAGCACATTGATAATATTCTGCAGATTATTCAAGACTTTGGTAAATTGTCAGGTCAAATTCTTAATTTTGATAAATCTTGTGTTTATTTTAGTAAGAATATTGATCCTGCTTTTTGTGAAAACCTTGTCATTTCTCTCAATATGTCTTTAGTTACTGATTTAGAAAAGTATCTTGGTGCCCCCTTATTGCTTGGTCATTCCAAGGTGAAATCCTTTGATCCTATAGCTCAATCTTTTGAAGCTAGACTTAAGAATTACATTGGTACTACATTGTAAATTTGGTAGGTCTACTTTAATTAAATCATCTTAAACTCTTTGCCTACTTACCAAATGGGCTGTTTTAAAATCCCTTCTACTTTAATCAAAAAAACTTGATTCTTTGCGGTTGAACTTTTGGTGGGGGCACAAAGCTGGTAAAGGTTAAGTTTATTTCATGGGATAGCATTAACAAGTCTAAGGAAATGGGAGGTCTAGGTTTTAGAGACTTAGAAACTTTCAATAAAGCTCTCATACGTAAGTTAGTTTGGAAAATTATAAATGAACAAGATCTCTTGTGGGTTCGAGATTTTGAGTTCTAGGTACTTTCACAACTGTAGTATTTTGCATCTACAAAAGCTTAATGAAAACTTCTCTTGGATATGGAGGAACATATATAGGTGTATTGACACAATTAATAAACATAGTTTAGGCAGGTTAGGTGTGGCACAAAAATAAATATCTCATTTGGATTGTTGGGTGATAGGTTTAGATCATCCTCCTGCTCTCCCAAAGGTTTAGTTAACACTAAGTCTTATACTCATGTTCTTTGATCGGTTTCATGTAGGTACTAGGAGTTGGATTGTGCCTTTACTTCACTATTTATTTTATCCCTGATTACTATCTACTAAAATTCTTGACATGTATGTACCTGCATTTGGGAATGATACTCATGTTTGGTTACCAGACAAAAAAGGTATCTTTTCAGTTAAAAGTGTCTATAAAGTTTTAACTAGTCATCCCAATACTATTGCTGGTACAGGCAAAATTCCCTCTCAGGTTTGGAAAGAACTTTGGAAGGTCAAAGTGCCTCACAAGGTTAAATTGTTTGTTGGAAGTGTATCAGAATATTGTGCTAACTAGGGACAATCTTTCTAGATACAAACATGGAGTGATCTTCATTGCGATCGTATAATCACCCTAGTGAGTCCAAAGTGATCACTTGTTCATTGGTTGTCCTTTGCTGAGATATGTGTGGTTAGCTCACAATTATAAATGTTGGTCATATCTTAGACAACATGGCTCCTTCGAGGATTGGGTAATCTCATGGTTCTCAAAGCGGTAATAACATAATTTTTTGAGTGCGGTATAAATAGGAGGAAATTAATAAACTCTTAATAGTTGTGATCTGGACCATCCTGGAAGGATAGATGCACAAAGGTTTTCAAGAACCATAATCAAACAGTTACTCTCACTAGATAACATCAATAAACTTGTGTTTTTGGATGTTAATAATTCAGTTACAATGAATGGCACATTACAGATGCATAGATGGAAACCACCAGATGTTGGTCATCTAAAGATTAATCTTGATGCTTCATTTTTGAAGGAAACTACGGGGAGGAATTGGAGTAACTATAAGGGATTTTGCGAGGTACTGCATTGGTGTGCAAGGGCAATACATTAGTGGAGGAATGAAGTAAGAAGGAATGATAGAGGAGCTGAATTGGGGCTATGAAGCAAGTTGTTTCTGCAATTTCAAGGAACTTAAGCAATGTTATTTTGAGTGTCGATAGTGAAGTTTTAGTAAGGTCCATTAATGAACCTAATTCATGTGTTCATTGGATGAATCAAGTTTTCATTAGATATTAGGTTTTTCTTTGAGTAGGATTAGAAAATGGAAATGTGTTTGATAAAAGAGAGTCCAATAATGTGGCGAGATAAGATTGCCAAGAAGGCCAAACGTCAAAATATGATTTTGTATTCTTAGATAGTATTCCTCTTAATATTCAAGAATGGATCACAAAAAACTCATGTAAGCACTAATTGATAATCAATGAATTCCTTCTTTTGAATTAAAAAAAAAAAAAAAAGTGTATAATTTATACAAGTTAAATCTTGCCCAAAGGTCTTAGAACTTGGATAAAGTTATGTTTTCTTGAATTTGGTTTCTAATTATTCGGATCATAAGTTTGTGTCTATAAGCAATAAATTGTCGGTACTCCCCGAAAGGTGTCTAATAGTTTTATGTGTGAACTAGGTAGAGTAAAATGATTAATATTCAAGCAAGGAAAGTGTTTGGATCAGGCGAATCATAATATATTAGTTGCGTAGGCGTATTTTATCTCAAATATAGAGGTGAACTATATGTTGTTTGTGTCTACCAAAGGTATATTTCGATGATATGTTGCTATCTTTCATAGTGGAAAGATTGACAATGTTTATAAAACACTACGAGTATTTCACCTTTATGCCACAGGGTGATTTACGTGTTTGAAATATAATGATATTATGTTTGTTTGCAATATAATGGATAAGCTTTGAGTCCTCAACTACATATCTTTAACATTCGGGTCGATGGAAAATCGGTCATCTCATATACTAATTTTGCGGTAACTTTCTAATTCGAGTATCCTCTTATGATGGTGAACAATATAAATGTACATGTTATTTTCTATATATCATGGCTTCAAATTGAGAGTCTAATGTTGCTGCCACATTTGCTTGAATTGTTTTTCAACGTTAGTAGTAAGTGATATTCTTTTATTGGGCTAAATATCTAATAGACATTAGATTTAGTGCGACTAATATTTCAGGCTTTAGTTTTACATATAAAGTTATTAAAAAAACTAAGATGATGCCTTGGGTAGAGGCACATGTTGGGAAATGGTAAAATCTCGTATGAAAAGATTGATTGTCTTACATAATTTATTTTACACAAATATACACCGGTTAAGAACACCTAAGTATTTTAGATTATAGTGATGAATGACGAAATAATATAAATGAAAACCTATAAAAAAAAA
>JAJJWW010018820.1:0-45913 GCA_023531295.1 Papaver armeniacum
TTGGAGTGATCTCTTGTTGCACCGGTGAGCATCAAGAAATGATGCATCATGATGGAGCGAATCGTAGGGATGAGCTGAGGAGATCTCAATGGCTCGAGTGAGCGGGTTTCGATCCGTGCCATGGTTCACCATGTCTTGGAGATGAGTTGCTACTTGTTGGGTTGCAAATCGTTTCGCGGGTTTTCTGGCTATCTACTCCATAGATGCTCGACTCCACCTTCGCTTTTTGCCTCGATTCTCCCAGCTTTATTTATACTTCCTAAAAACACAAATTAATTAATATTGAAATATTTATTCTTGAAAACAAGGAAAATATGTGAATATGGAATAATACATGATTTATAAGCGCAAAAGATGAGTAAAATGCCAATAAAAGGTGTATAAATATGCACTATTTGGCACTCATCAAATACCCCAAACCTGAATTTTACTTGTCCCTCAAGTGAAAAGAAAATAAAGAAATCCTAACTATACCGTCAGCAGTCTCTCGAATGCATTTAGCGATGCACTGTTTCCTCCCTTAAACCCCTAGGGTCCCTAGTGGACGAGTTGTAGTCCGCGTGAGGGTTTACAAGAGGTGTACCCACAAAACCTTCTCCAACTTCAGAGTGTAAAAGAGTCTCAAGCCTCCAAGAAGCAAGGAGGACATAGAGTTCGCATGCTAGCAATGTGGTTAACTATCGAAGAACGCATTCTCATCCCATGCTGAGCTTAGAAGTAAACTATACCCATATGAAAGAATCTTGATTCGATCAGGGATCATAAGTCTCAACTTCCGCCTCACCATTAGGTTTTATGATAATTGCACTCAAAAAGATCAGTTTTTTAGTCTCTCATGTGTGCAGCAGCAGTGGAGTAAAGAGAGAAATCCGCACATCGACACGTTGTAGGTAAGAAGGATAACCTCAAATAAAATCTGAGGCTCCACAAAAGTGTGGACAAAAAAAAGAATCTTTTCTAATGATCTCTAAGAAAGGAAAATCAACCATTAGTAAGGGTGGAGTACTCACTCACTTTCACCCGATCGGGCAATTAATATCACTCTCTCATAAGAAACCATAGAAACGCTCTTCAATCTTCGGTCTTCGTCTTCAAATGTTGATGACGAACTTCTTAAACTTCACAAAAACTTGACAAATTTTAATTTTTCTACTCAAATTCCTTGTTGTTTGGATTTTTCTTTTAAATTCTTTCTTTACAATGGTGGTAGCAAAAATAAACTACAATATTTTTTTGATTTTTTGATTTTTGATTTTTGATTTTTTTTTTTTTTGATTTTTTTTTTTTTTTTTTTAGTTACAAAAAGTGAAAATGAAAAATACAAATAATGACACAACTAACTCCATGGACAAAGGACTTTATCACTCAATTTTTCCACAACTTGTATTGTCTTGATTTTATAAATTTTATTAATTCTCATCCTATTTTCTTTTCTTTTGTTGCACATAAACCTTGGACTATATCAATTTTTCTTTTCCATATTCTCGATTGCTCCGCTTTGCCGACGATGATGTGTTTCATGGGTCTTGCATTGATTGAGAGAGAGAGCGATGCTTAACCGCAACGGGGTATTTAGAAGGAGTTTTCATCTTTAGACGTCACCCTCATGATTGACAAAAACTAGCACTCAAGAGATCAAAAGTAGTATTGAAAATTGGTCGAAGGTAGCTTCACCATTCCTACCCGGAACTTTTAAGGACACACACTCTAACAGCTTTTTTTTAGAAAGTTGCAAAAATTTGAAGGTTGGTGCCTCACTTGATGTAAATTGGGTAGTCTCACTATGGGTGATCACAATTCTACTACTGAATATCTAACAAAGACTTAATTTCCTCCGGTATGGTTAAATCCAACTTTAACGCTCTAATCAACTAAGGAACCCGATTGTGTTCTCCTCGCACTTCTAACTTTTTTGTTATTTTTGGTCAGATTCTCTATGTAAACATAGCTAGAAGCATGCTAGTGACTCTAAAATCTCTAAAATTGGAGGTTTTACAAAAGAGTTTTTGAATTTTTTTTTTTTTTTTTTTTTTTTTGAAAATAAAAGGTAAAATAAAAAGACTCAAAAACTCTAAATGCAAAATAAAAACTAAAAACCTAAATGCAAATGCACCTCAAACTTAAATCAAATGATTGTCCTCAATGTGTTCTCTTCATATAGAAAAAAATTTAAATAAATACATACCGAGAGAACTATGCTGAAAAGATAAAAGGGAAGAGATTACCTAATGTTTAAGGAGCAAGGTTGAGCTTGTTAGTCAAGGCAAATCCAACATTCTCAGTGGAGATCATATCAGATTTAGCACAATATGTTTACGAAGACTCAACCAATTCAAGAAAAGAAAAATTTAACAAGTCCTAAAAAGTTGAGGTTAACCTAAAAAATAATGTACTGGTAAACATCAACATGAAATGGGATTTGGTTTATGTGGGAATTTGGTTTGTGTGGGCTGATTGTTTGGTTTTTGTGGGAAAATTTGGTTTAAATGGGCTGATTTGGTTTATTTGGGAGTTTGGTTTATTTGGGAGGCCCAGGTTGCTGTGGGCTCAATTTGGTTTGTTTGGGATTTGCTGTTTGAAACCCAAGATTTGTGAAAAGCACAGCCCAGATGTCTAGCTTATGTGGGCTGAAGGTTGTGTGGTTGAGTGCCCAGTGGCTATGCAAAGCCTAGGTTGAGTTATATGCACAACTTCAACAGATGTGGGTTGAGTTGCTTTGCAAGGCCCAAAGGCACAATTTGGATTGTGAGTCAGCCTGCATGGATGAGCCAGCCTGGATAAGCCCAAGTAGTTTGTTTTAGACAGCCCAGCACATGGCTTAGTATGTGGGCTGAAGTTATTGCACAGCACAGTTCAGCGAACCTGGGCCTTGAGTTTTTGTGGCCCACAGGTTGCAGCTAGGTTGAGCTGAGTTAGCCCAAATTGCAGGCTTCCCTAGCCTGGGGTGTGGGCTCTAGGTCAGTGTTCAGGCCCAAGTTGATGGGCTTCACTAGCACACAAGCTCACAAATCTTTCACATGCAAATTCACATGCCTGGGTGGAAATTGCTCTATGACAAGACAGCCAAGCAACATGATTATATGCAAAGATGATGCTTCAGCAGGTTAAACAAATAGAGTACAGGGTTCATGGCTCACTCACATGCGCACAATGAAATACCAAAATTCAATTAATCCAACTGTCTACTAAGGTCACAGGTATCCTGACTTTTCACATGAATGCGCAAGTATTAAGCTACTAAGCACCAAACTCACACGACTCAAGGAACCAGTGATGATTTGGTCTCGTGCACATGCATTGACATATCTGTCGGATTTGAAAGTCTAGCCCTAGAATTGTGTGTACACACAGAGTCAAAGCGCCATGGCAAAGCAACAACAAGATAAGAGGACCAAGCAACATGCATTATATAGATAGAGACGAGGTATTGCATAACCTCTGCATTATCAATCAGCATGGTATAATGTACTGGTGCTTAGGGGTCGAATGAAGACTAAAGTTACAAATTGCATAAGTACGATTTCACTCGAGGCTAAACCAAGGTACAGTATAAACAATGGCTCGTGGTTATGCTTAATAGACGAGTTGCATCTTAGTCTTTGTACAGATGAGTGTGCTTGCTCAAGTCACTCAACCTCATTCAAATGCCACACACACACAAGTGTCACCAAAGATAGTACATACAACAGGTATCACAAGCAAGTTTAACAGGGCTGACAATGGTTACAGCTGTTATAACTAACCTAGGCTAACCAGCAAAGACAAGCTCGAGGGCTAGGGCTGGAGTCAGGCACACCACAAACAATCCATACTCAATTCACCCAAACACAGATTTATGTATATCAATGCAATTGGTCTATCGTATTCATGGGATGGTTATAGCTCAAACTCATGTGTTAGTTCATACAAATTTTATGCTCAGTTCAAGTTACATACAAACATGTCAACAGTCTCATATGTTTGCAAACCGAGGCTCAACATGTGGGGAATTGAGCCTGTGGTTTTCTCAAAGCACAGGCACATGGTAGATGGGGTTTAAGCATGCATCTGGTGGTCTACAGCTAATGTGGCACTAACTCAAGTCTGAGCGCCTTTTTTGTCTCTCGCTTTTTGTTTGTCTCAATGCTCTCAAAGAACATTGTGGGGTACTGGTTTAACTCAATGAAGATTTTAGTGTCAGAGATGTGCATCTAAGGCAAGATGGCCCGAGAAGATTTGACCCGACAAAATAATGGGCATTACTATGGACTCTAAGATGCAAATGATTATAAAAAAAAAACAAGCCATAAAGTCACATGATGATGCAAGGTTTAAAACAAATGATGCAGATGTGCTACAAGATGATGCATGGTTAATACAAAGTTACACTAAAACAGACTATGATGCTACAATGAAAATAAGGCCAATGAAATGTGGCTAAAAACTACAATGAAAACAAAAGGTGGATAAGAAAAGAGATGATTGAAAAACAAAAGGTTTAGCCAATGAATCAAGAAGGCACTGCATGAAAAAGTCCCCGCAACGGGCGCTAAAAACTTGGTAGGCTCTGGAAGATGGGTAAATTATATGGCTCACATGTTATAATCCGCATGCACGGCGTCTATCGGAGACGCTAAGCACTGCCGATCCCACAAGGACGAGGGTGCCTCCGATATTGATCTAAGGCAGCTTCAACCCAGTTCTAATGTGACAGAGTAACAAGAGGGTTGTAACATATATTTTTGTTGTCGATACGGCTGATTTTTAGTTGTGATCCCAAACCAAGGTATAAAATGGGAGAGACAAAGGTATGTTTGTTCTCAATTCCACCACTAAATTCCTAGTATGTGCTTTCAACTAAATTAAGTGTCTTGTTCCTATAGTAGCTATGCGTGTGTCAATTCTCGCCACTTAACTAAGGGGTTTCACCATGTAAAACTTCAACACAAAATTGATAAAATAACCCCAGTAGGCATTAGTTATCTAATCAAGTATAACTAATCAAAGAATTAGCATTTATTCAAATGCAAGAGCCGAATCACTCCTTAAATACCAAGAGACACTTAATCCACAACAGAACGCATGGCTTTGGTATGCACCGTGAGAGAAAAGAGTTGGAAGTGATTGAATTGAAGGTCTAATATTGTCAATAAGCATACAAGAATATTCAATCGAAGTTAAAACATGAACGTGAATTGTGGTTTCATCTCAAAACCTCACACTAAATTAAAACACAAAAAAATAAATTAAATCTATTGACTCGCCTCTAAGACATCCAGCGTAACCCAAAACACACAGCATGTTTTTCTATTTATACACAAACCCCAAACCCTAGAAATTGATAAAAATAAATTAAATGAGAAATGGTCTCACCCACGCTCGACTCTTCCCAATCAAGTTCTCCCCCCACTTGTGCTCGAGACGCCATGTACCTATGAAATGAGCTAACCTAGTTCTTGTTTATTTTAACCAGTTAGGGTTATGAGAAGCTATTTTAAAGATAATCAATGACTTGGGTGGGAAAGGTGCTACCGAGTGGAGTTACTGGACTATGGAAATGTCAAAGGGAGTGATGCGAGAGAAGAGGAGATGGTGGTGATGATGGCTAAGGAAGAGAGATGGTTTTAAAAGTGTGGAGAAGACAGAAGATGAAGGAGAGAATGAAGCTAGATCAAACAGGTATAGGGTTAGGGTCATTTTGTTGTGAGACGGGGTGCATGCTCACGGACGATGCGACAGCCGAGCGAGCCGGATGGAGTCAAGAGATCTGAACGGTCGAGGTTGGTAGCGGTTTTGAGGATCTCTTGTTGCACTGAGTATCAAGAAATGATGTATAGTGATGGAGCGACCGTAGGATGTAGTCGAGGGAGATCTCAATGGCCTGCAGTGAGCGGCTCTGATCCGGGGCCATGGGTAGCTCTAGCCCATGTCTTGAGATGAGTTGCTACTTATTGGGCTGCAACCGCTTTCGCGCGGGCTTTGCTATCTACTCCATAGATGCTCGACCCACCTCGCTTCTTGGCTCCTCGATTCTCCGAGCTTTATTTATTACCTAAAACACAAAATTAATTAATACAAATATTTATTCTTGAAAACAAAGAAAATAATAATATGAATATTACATGATTTATAATACAAAAGATGAGTAAAATGCCAATAAAAAGGTGTATAAACATGCACTATTTAACTCATCAAATACGCCAAAAACTTGTAGGTCTGGAAGATGGTAAATTATATGGCCTACATGTTATAATCCGTGTAGTGCACGGGCGCTCTATCGAGACGCTAGCATCGGCCGATCCCACAAGGACGAGGGGTGCTCGACATTGGATCTGCTGCGCCCCTTTCAATCGAGTTCTAATGTGACAGAAGTAACAAGAGGGTTGTAACATATATTTTTGTTGCTTGACATGCCGATTTTTAGTTGTGATCCTAAACTAAGGTATAAAACAGAGACAAAGGTATGTTTAGTTCTCAATTCCACCACTAAATTCCTAGTATGCTTCACCAAATTAAGTGTCTTGTTCCTATAGTAGCTATGGGGCGTGTGTCAATTCTGCCACTTAACTAAGGGGGGTTTCACCATGTAAAACTTCAAATACAGCCGAGGGTGATTTAACCAGAGCATTAGTTATCTAATCAAGTATAACTAATCAAAGGAATTAGCATTTGGGTTCAATGCAAGAGTCGAATCACTCTCACAAGAGTTGACTAACTATTGCATCCATGGCTTTGGTATGCACTGCGGAGAGAAAAGAGTTGAAGTGATTGAATTGAAGTTATCTAATATTATTAAGCATACAAGAATATTCAACTGAGTTTAAACATAACTTGAATTAGGTTTCATCCTAAACCTTTCACACTAAATTAAAACACAAAATAATGAAATTAAATTATTTGACCGCTCAAGCAACTAAAGAATCCAAAACACGCTTTCTTCTTCATTTATACACAAACCCCAAACCCTAGAAATTGATAAAACATAAATTAAATGAGAAATAATCCACCCACCGCCTCCGACTCCTCGAATCATCGTTCCTCCCTCACACTTGTGCTCCGAGACGCCAAGGGTATCGGTTGTTACATAACCCTGTCTTGTTTATCTTAACTTTAGCTCTAGGGTTATGAGAAGCTATTTTAAAGATAACCACGACTTGGGTGGAAAAAGGTGCTACTGATGGAGTTGTTGGTAGCTATGGTGTCAAATGGGAGTGATGGTGACAGAAGAGGAGATGGTGATGGTGGCGGAAGAGAGGGATGGGTTTTTGCAAAGTGGTGGGAGAAGACAAGAGAAGATGAAGGAGAGAATGAAGCTAGATCAACAGGGTATGTGGTTAGGGTCATTTTGTTGTGAGACGTGTGCAAATGCACGACGATGCGACAAAGCCGAGCGAGGCTTCGGATGGAGTCAAGAGATCTCGAACGGTCGAGGTTGGTAGCCGTGTTTTTGGAGTGATCTCTTGTTAAATTTGAGCATCAAGAAATGATGTATAGTGATGGAGCGAATAGGATGTAGCCGAGGGAGATCTCAATGGCTTGTAGTGAGCGGGCTCGGATCCGGGTCATGGCAGTTTCAGCTCCATGTCTTGAGATGAGTTGCTACTTGTTGGGCTGCAAATGCCGCTTCGCGGTTTTGGCTATCTACCCATAGATGCTCTGACTCCAATTCTTTTCGCTTCACGATTTCGCATTCGAGCTTCTATTTATTACCTAAAACACAAATTAATAATACAAATATTTATTCTTGAAAACAAGGAAAATACAGAATAGTGAATAATACATGATTTATAAGTTTAAAAGATAAATGCACAATGAAAGGTGTATAAATATGCACTATTTTGGCACTCATCGCGAAGCTTCCTGCCTCCGCCAAAGATGAGTGAAATAGCGTAGCCAAGGGTCTCGCTTAAGCGTAAGGAACAGCAGACGCTGGAAGAGGCAAGTCATGTTTCCGAGAATGGGCCCCTCCCTAAGAGGCTGAAGTTAGCGGCTGTCGAGAAGAACTCTCTGCCTACTTCATTTCGTGCCTAAGGCTTCTCTTCTTTGATAGTTTCCTCGCTCCTTATATGTTCTCCGAGTTTTTTCCTTCTTCCTCCTCCCGCCGTACTGTCTTCGGGGTGGAGTCCTTGAGCTATTGTGGCTTCGGAATGAGAGAACTCACAAAAGGCGCGACCGCTGAAAGAAGTTGAAAAACTTAAGAGTGAACTGCAAAAATGGAATGCCCGCGCGGATGTTCATAATGCTATGGCCAAGAATGGCGTAAGAAAAGCTTTGCTTGGTAGATCTCAAAAATAAAACAACCATGACCGCTTTGATGACTAACGGGCTTTATGGACGCGGGATAATCTCGAGAAAGCCCGTCGGCCCGATTTCCTCTCTTAGAAATTAAGTTTAATGTTATGAATAGACTGAGCTGCATGCGAGCGCGGTCTTCTCATCCCTCGGATGTGCGGGCTTATATGCGCGTCTTGCTGAAGGAAAGAGACGATGCTAGAATGGGAACCGTGCTCTCAGAGTGCTTATCCGCGGCTCGAGTCCGATGTGGCCCGTCAGTGCTCGAGCGTGAGAAAAACTTAGGAGGTGACTATGTATCGTCTAACAAGGGGTTGGAATCGAAGAATGATGAGGTTAATCGACATCGCTATTCGACTCGATGCGTTGGAGATGACCCTAAGTGCAAGCCGGATGCTTCATGACCCTTCTGGTAGAGTTATGATAGGGTATCAAATGAATATGATTACGCCGGCAGGCGGGTGGATTCCGCGGTCGATCATTGTGAAGGCATACGTTTGTCATTTGAGTGTGCTTTGTATTGCATTTGTTATAACTGTTCTTTTCTATTATCCGAGAGTTCAGGACGCCTCGGGAAATGATGACAAAATTTTCACGGGCCTGCTTTAAGGTAGTTCAATCGGGAGGGCCAAGTCAATTACCATCGTGTCCTGCCTGTCTCTCAGAGGAAACGTCAAGCATGCCAATCAAAGGTGGACCTCTTTCCACTTCCCTAAGTCAGGCCGAGATGAAGAGTGTAGCCATAGGCTTCGTGCTCGTGAAGCGCTAAGTAAGAGATTAATAGAACCCCAGAGATTAGATCAGTTGATCTCAGAAACCATGGTTAAACAAGAATTATGCTCTAAGGCCTGGACTCCGCGTCTCCTCTGTGTGCTCTTCCGGCCCTCCTCCGGGTGGTAGTGTTCCTTCCTCGTCAAGGACAAACCCGCTGATAACGCTCCTTCCCAAAAGAGATCATATCTAGTATGCTAGGATTGATCTCATGCCGTTTATCCTTTTGGCGTTGTTACTCTTCTGCTAGGCTTGTAATCAACTACCATGTACTAGATCTAACCTTGTAGTTGAAATCACTGTATTTTGTTGAATTTGCATCCACTTATCATATAAATTAAGTTAACGTAATGAGTAATTCCGTGTTTACTATCCAAGGATGTTGATCTTTGAATTTGAGAAAGTGTATTGTTTGCACAATTCCGTAGGTTGATATCCCCGAATTGTCTTAGATTTGCACTCGCTTGGTCCAATGACCTTGGCCGAGGATTCCTGAACGGTGGAAGTCCGCCGACGTTCACGGATATATTCCATCGAGTTCTCGTCTTGTGACTATTGCTCGCATCTCTGTTCACGGAAGCCGCCTCGGTCGTACACTCCTACGACGCTTACTTGGGAGTTCCAAGAGATTGCATGTGCATGCTCCGATGTATTGCATGCGTGATGCTTTGTAAGGGATATTGTCCTGATATTATAGGGTAAGATCCACGCTTTTAAGTGGGTATCCTCTCACCGGTCATAATGTCAATTTCAATAATAGTAATCGCATTAACGATTATGGGTCTGCCCTAAGGCCTGCATCCACGGGGTAACGATATATTCTGATATTTTATTAAGATGTGATATGGTTTTCACTGCACATTGTGTAAGTAGATATACATGTGTCTCATATGGTATAGGTTGTGGGTTTTGAATAAATTGAAATGCGCGGGTAATGAATGGGATATGATACTTGAAAATGAAAGCTTGATTGATTGAGAGTTAAGGTGTTAGCATTACCTTTGTCGAGATAGAAACATGTGGACTTTCAAGTCCGCTTCCTCAAATGCACACGCAGCGGGGTGGTCATGGGTAGTATGCATGAGATATTTGGTATTCCACTGATGTATGAGGATTTCCTTTCGTATCAAGGCAGATAGGTAAGAGCCATTTCCTCGCGATGTCGTAACACGGAGGGTCCTCCCTAAGTTGGTGCTAACTTTCCCACTTCTTTCTCGCCATTTGGCATTAGAATGGTCCTCAACACATACCGCCCTTCTATAAAATTCCTAAGTTTCACTTCTTTTTTGTTATATATTCTCTCGCTAGCCTGCGTTGGTAGTTTTTCCATTCTTTGCATTGTTTTCCTTCTTCCTTTCGAGAGGTTTTTTGTTTTCCAACATCATGTCCGTGGGTGAGATTTTTTTCCATGCTTCTGTCTTTGTAGTTGGAAGTAGAATTTCCGCAGGGATTACTGTTTGCGCCCGCACGTGAGTAAAAACGGGACCTCCTAGGGCTGGGATCTTCGAAACGCACTATATGCCCATGTAACGTTATGTAACCGTTCACACCACCGCCTTTGTACTCGCCTAGTTGTTTTTTAAGGATAAGTGCCAAAGTTTTGTTTTTTGGCTTCCTCGCTTGTCCATTGCTTTGTGGGTATAAGGGTGGATTTGTTTTTTTCTAATTTGAAGGTGCTTTCAACAGCAAGTCAATATTCTTCCTCAGAGTCACATCGTTGCTCCAAACTATCGCTCATGGATGCCAAACTCACAGATGATATTTTGAAAAATAAAAGTAAAGACGTCTGAATCCCCACTCCTTGCCAGTGCTTTAACCCACTTGTCTTGCTGAAGTAACTGCTGCCACTATTAGGAATCTTCTTTTCCCCGTCTTTACGAGTGGGCCTACTATGTCATCCTCATTTCCCAAAGGGCGCCTGGATCGGTCATTTAATTCACCTCAGGTCAGGGGCGGATTGTTTGCCAAATCTTGACATTTTCACCTTGCTTATTCTAGCTGTTTTGATCATGGCTAAGCAGTAGCCCAAGGTTCGCCTCTTTATCCGCAGGGGATCTCATTCCACCGGGTTCCCGTGTCTCCCCATGGATGTCTTTTCAAGATGATATGTCCTCGATCGAGACATGACAATGACGAAGTGGCCTGAGGAATGATTTTTTTCAGATAAGGTTTGGTTTTATCTCGACACATCCCCGCTCCTCCGATTGTACTTTCCTAGCCCGTTTTCTGTATCCTCGGGGGAGTTTCCTCTTTAGGAAAGAGTGATTTGCTAAGCTCCAATCAGCTCTCGACTGTAATCGTCGTCCCCACTGCCTTGTGGATGTCATTTTCGGAAGTCGTCAAGATGCTTCTCCACATCATCATCGAGATATCTTCCTCCCTTAGACTTTATGTTGGTTAGCCGCGCATGTTTTTGGGGCTTGATGGATGGTTCGTACACTCTTGTTATCTTGATTGCTTTCGAGACCATTTTAAGCATACTGATATATGCCAGGGCACTTCATGTCTCGAGCTCCTTCCTACGTTGCATGTCTAAATTTGATTTTTGGTATTTGGGAAACCAACGCTTGTACCTAGAGCCATGTATGCCACGTTGTCTCGTCATACACATTGTATTCGTAGGCCTATCCGCCGTATGATTAGTTGTGAGTCACTTGTCAACCGTATTTTTGTATCCCTAATTCAATTACTGCCGGAGGGCGCTGGACCACTCCTTCGTACTTTACGATGTTATTTATATGGCCTTCAAATTCCAATCAATGCATGCACGCCTCTCTATTTTTGGAGCTACGACAAAGACCTCCCATTGTCGTGGGTTCATTGGTTCAAGAATGTTATTTGGCTCCCTTTTTGTTTTTCTATTTCTGTGGGCACCATGTCCCTCCATCCTTGTATGCGCACCTTCTTGCTGAAGGTCCAAAGGTAGGTCCCCCATGAAAGTCCGCTAACACTTGCATGATTTGAGAGTGTTGAAGCTCATAGTGGATATTGAATTGGTCGAGGTATGTGCTCCATTTCGCTATGCGTCCTACCTTTCCCGCCCCTTTGAGGATGGCTTCTAAGGGCGCTCGGCATGGATACGATGTCATGCGTTAAGAAGTACGTCCTCGTTTTAATGTAGACCATACGATGGCTAAGATGAGTTGTTCGATTCTTGTGTAGTTTGTTTCTCATGGAATTCATAGTCTTGCCGACATAATAGATCGGCTGTTCCTCCTTTGTGTGGGTCCCGACAAGCATCAGCTTTGCACGCACTGCCTGTTGCTGCAATGTATAGTGCCAAACTTTGTCAGTGTCCGGGCTTCGAAGGATAGGACTTGCTAGGTAATCGTTTTGACGCCTAGGAAAGCTTCTTCGCATTCTCCCGTCCGCTCCAAATTTCGTCCCCTTTTTCGCAGATAATATAAAAGAGTTTGTACCTATCCGAGGATCTTGAGATGAACCTTCCGTGGCTGCTAGGGATCCATTGAGCTTTTGTAATTTTTTTAAAGTTCTTTGGGGATGGCATGTCTACTATGGTCCTGATTTTTATGATCTACTTCAATGCCCTTTTTGTCACCGTGTACCCAAGGAATTTTCCCGATGTTACTCCGAACGTGCATTTTTCCTGTTTACTTCATATTGTGTTCTCTCTAGCTCAAGATGTCCCCAGTCCCGGTGGTTCTTCCTCGATCTGCTCTTTACGAGAGCATATCGTCAACATAGACCTCTAGGGTCCTCGCGATCCACTGCGCTTGGAAAATAGATCGACCATCCTTTGGTACGTTGCTCCCGCATTCGAGTCCGAAAGGCATCCTTACATACATAGAGACTGGCGTGTAAAATGTTGTATGTTGCTGATCTTCTTCTGCATAGTGTTAGTTTATGATACCCGCAGTATCTGCGTCTATTCATGAATGATAACTCTTCGTATCCTCCATCACGGCGTCGACTAGCTCGATCAATGGCTGCAATGGATAACTATCCTCGGGGCATGCTTGTCTGGAAAGTTGGTGAAGTTGCCGATGGCAGTATCTCGACCCTCCATTCTTCTTCTTTTTGGTACTATTACCATGTTAGAGATCCAAGTAGATATTTGACTCTTTTATAAAACCGCCTCCATCACACTTTCAGCCCGGTTTGTACCGCTTGTGACAACTGTAGCCACCTTTCGTATCTTTGTCGCACAAGGTGTGCCAGTGTTTAATGCGCGAGACCTCATGCTGCAGCAAGCCGGGCTTCGGTCTATCTCTGCATATCGAGATAGTTCCATGCTGAAGACGTCCGCGTAGATCCTCTATTAGTTTTATTAGTGCGAGGCTTCGCTGTTCTCCGCCCACTAGAGTTCCTATCTTGACCTTCTCGGGGTCTCGCCTCCGTCCCCATGTTAACTTCCTTCACCGCTCTCCAAGGATGTAAACGTGGCTCTCTGCCTCCTTAAGGCGTGGACTTTCTTTAATTGCTGAGTTTGGTGCAGCTCTGCATTCTTTGCTTCCACAGAGTCGCCCGTGTTAGCATTTGATGTTGATGGCTCGCGTGGTACGCCCTACGAGTTCCTCTCTTAGACAAGTTTTTCCCCGAGATTTCTTCCAAGCATTCGTCGATGGCTTCTGTCCTTGGATATTGCTTTTGCTCCTCGTCCCTGCTGGGTTCTTCTTTCCTCATCTTCTTCAGCTTGCTTGACGCCGTATTTGCATTGCCTGGCATTCCTTTGTGCGAAACTTCTGATCACCCTTCTTGATTCTCCATTACCCCTAATGGAGTAGGGAAACCTGCGGTAGCTGATGGCAGGTGGACGCGACCTCTTAAGTCTGCAGGACCCATTTTCGTCCAATAATGGCATCGTAGGGTGAAGGCGTGTTCACCACAACCGGCTTGGCGTCATCTTCGTGTGTGGGACCCGGCGTCTACTCTGCAAAACAATATCCCCCGACAGGCTCAGAGTCGTAGCCGTGCTATCGAACCCAGGAGGTAGCTGCAGTGCGGCGGAGGTCTTGAGCCAGCTCGCCATTAAGCCCGGCATATCGCTTGAAGGTATCATGAACAGACGTTGCCATGGAGCCCCCTCCATCAATGAGTATTTGTTTATGCTAGCATCCCGCTGGCCGGCAGGAGCTGCAGGACTTCAAAGTTAGTCGCTGTGATCTTCCATGTCATCTCCCACTGTCCCGCCCGAAGGTTAGGGGGGTGCTGTTCTATCCATTTCTTTCTGTGCTCTCTTCCACTTCTTTCCCGTCTCCAAGTCGTAGAGATCTACTGCAGCCTTCAAATTGCTTCCTGTGCCTTCTTCCTATCCCGTGCGGGTTAGGGTTGGTTCTTTGTTTTCCTAGCAGGATACAGTGTTCCTAAGCATGTACGGCCATTCCTCCGGCACTGGGACCCGTCTGTCGCGCTTTTGAATGGCCGTCCTCCATTCACTCGTCCTTTTCTATATACTCCTTTGAGATCCCCGTATCAACTCTGCCTTTGTATCGGCTATCTTAAGATTTTTGCACTTCGCAGCTGGGGCGCCCAGTAGGCTGCAAGTGGGAACGTAACATCTTTGGATTCTCGCTTGAGGCCTACGGGTTGTTTCCCAGACCAGTGGCCGCCTGAAGTCTTCACGATCCTTGACATCTCGTGAAAATGCGCAAGATAGGCCGGTGACTCGAGCTGCCAGGTAGACTCGGTCTTCAACTTTCTTCCACTCCCTTTTTTAGTGGTCATCTTTTCCGATCCTTTTGGTGTTCTGGCTGATCTGCTTCACAGTTCCGCCGGAATTGGTCCGCCATAATATGAGTCTGCTTCTGTGGTTTTCCTTTGGAATTTCTTCCAACCTCGCATGTTTTTCGATGATTATCCTCAAATCTCCCTCTCGTGGTTGGAGAGAGGTGGCACTGCAGATTTCTACACAAACAAAGGGCTCATCCCCGTCAAGCCCCATTTTTTGTGAATAAGATTTTGACTAACAATGGGATCTGCATGTCCTATGTGCTTGATAAGACCTTTAAAGCATCTGACATATCTCAATGAGACCTCTTGTACTTACTGCAGTGAGAGCTGTCCATCCTCAGGCTACAACCTGCTTGGATATGCATGGTTGGGTGATTTTTTCCAGAGTTGACTGCTACTTGACTGACATCCATGTTTATAATATCAAAACGAAGATAGCGCATGGATCCTTTCAAGCTTGAGTAGAAGATTCACAGCATATAGTTTATTGTGGGTCCTGATCCTGGGCTTGACATCCCAGCAGAATATCTAGCAAGGGCGGGATCATGTATCCACGAACATCAATGGGAAGGATGGACCAGAATTTCATATGATGATATACATGTCCAAAGCAGTGGGGTAAAGGGTTTCTTCAACTGCTCTCTAGTCTCTCTCCACCTCCCCTGCCTGTCTTGATTAATTGATCTTCACAACACCTCCCATACATGAGACTCCCTCCATTGCCAAAGAGTTCTTCTTAGAACAGGTCGCTTCCTTGGCAGGCTTCAGACGCGTGGCCTCCTGTCATGAAAGAATCCAATGTCCAAGAGAGTAGTCCACGGGCTCTTCATTATTTAGCGCATCTTTTGCCAATTTATCTGTGTGTTCATGGTTATCCTCTCGGTCTCTATTCGTATCGCCCAGTTGGCCCTGCCTCCCATGATTCTCTGCTCCGCTGGATGATCTTTCTCTGAATTCATTGTCTTTAAGATAGTAAGGCCACCGTCCAGCGCAGGTTCGCCCATTCCGTTTAGTTCTTCGAATTGCGCCAAAACCGCGCAGATCGGGTTTGATGCTTGATTTGTTCCCATGAACTCCTGAGCTACTGTGGCTGCGGTTACTTCACTGCGTCCATGTTCCTGCGCTTCTATCATTTCAGGATCCTCGTGTTGAACATTTGCCTCGTTGTCTCATGACCATGGTGTGTCTGATATCGATTCTCACAATCGTTTCTCGAGGTTCCAGAGGCCTGGTTGTAGTCAGCTAATTTTGGAGGCGACCATTTGAGAAGTTCTCTTCCAAGAGGTAGAAGAATTTTGCGGCCACAGCTTTCCTTTGCTTCCATTTAAGATGCTCCGCATCTCAAGGAATGTGCTTTCCGCCTATCTCATTGTCCCCACGAGTCCGCCTTTTGTTTGTTCTCTTGTTACCATCATAGTCCAGCAAGCCTCTTGAAGAAAAATTCTTGTCTTTTCCCGTGATTCTGTTCCTTTCACATTGCATAATATTCTCAAGAGAATATGGTATAAACCAGACAAAAGTCTAATGGTTAATGTTAGTCTAAATCCTGATTTCATAAGCCTGATTTATAATTGAGTGTACTAAAATAAAGAAGGAAGTAACTATGATAAACATAGACGGATACTGATTAATCCATTTAGTCCATAATAAGTTGAAACGAAAAGTTCAAATCTTCTGGTGGAAATTATGCTCAATATCAATAAAATCAGATTCATGGTTTAAAGGGTACGATGCCTGATTTGTTATAGAAAATACAATAGACGCGAATATAATACTAAAAGATACTCTAAACCTAGATCTTCAGTTAAAACAGAAGCCCAGATCACTGTTAGATAGCACAAAGAGAATACTTGATATTAAAAGTGAGTTTAAATGTAGATTCATTATTTCTGTCGGAACAAAATTGAGTTACTGATAAACTATGAAAGATAATTTTATCGACAAGGTCCTCGCTTAGCGCCAAATTGCGTGGAACGATTGGCAACATAGTCCTACGATCACAAACAATCTTATTATGGACCGACACCGCATTAAAGTAAGAGCGGTAAGTATATCATCCTTGGTAGATGACGACTTATGGATTCCAAACCCTCGGTTTGTCACGATTCACGATCATCCCCAAAGTGATAGATCCTGAGACAAACAATGAAACTACATAAGGTTGAAGAAGGAGACGATTGACGTGATGCATGTTCAGACTAAGGCCTACGTCCATCAGATCCGATATTCACTAGTAAAAGAAATCAAACACAAAGTAAAGGAGGCTGAAGGATTTGGTTTTGGTGGAGTAGATTCTCCATAAACACATACTTACTTTCATCATCTTCTCATATTCTTTAGTTCTACCCCTCCACCACCTTTTCTGTGAAGGATATCTGGTATACATAGGCTAAACCAGACAGTCCCACCGATAAAGAGTCGTTGAGACCCATCTTCTTGTAATGCACATCCATGACTCCCTATTACTCCATGTGAAGCTTTCTACACGACCACGCCATGCGCTTGATCTATCCCTCATTTCTTCATAGGTCACCACTGCCCTCTCGAGCAAAGATTAAACACAGCACAATGATCTACCCAAGGGCCAAAGTGGCTGTCCTCCTTGTCACGTCCGTGTTTGGCTGGACTAATCTCAACCTGTTATGATTTTCATCTACCGTGATGGGTAGGGAGCAACTCATTTGTGCTGGTGTGGGACACCACCACATTTGATGCTCCTCATCTGGGACTGCTTGGAGCCTGCACTGCATGGCACGTTGTCTAGACGCCATGGATGCCCCTACGTGTCATCCCTTTGTGATATGGCTCCCACGTGGCTCCGGCTTAAAGACGTGGCTACAGAGCAACATGTACTTTATAACCATAAACTTGTTAAAAGCAACTTAACTGAAGGAGCGAAGTGGGAGTTTACTCAGCATTCAAATGACGGATCGTTGATGTCACAAAAGTCATCAAATAGTAAGAGAATTGTGCGAAGACTAAGAGCACGAGAAAAACACAATGTAAACTTCTCCACATATCGCACAGATCCCAACGAAAGAGCAGTTTGAGAGAGAGCAGAGTCATCCCCTCCACTGGTAAACTCTATAGGGATCCACCACCTTTATGAGAGATCTTTTGATGAGCAGATAACTCAGTAGACAGTGGTTGGCTTGAGCTCCGCCAGGCTGTGTTTTGCTTTTTGTAATATTTCTAAACTAATAAAAAAAACTTTAAGCATTCTTCCATGGAATATTTCATGACTTCTAATAGATTTGCTGATAAAAACAGTAGTAAGATTATTTTATTATTAAATCATCACTCTTGCAGACAAATAGTAACACTTGAAGTATATTTATAGATATTTTTTCACTTGTATTACACCTCGCTATGTTAGGTTTGATCTTCAATTGATAATAGAATTTAGTTTTGGGGGATATAAAAGGAATTGGGGGATATTGATTACTTCAACTGATAGGGTTCAATGGTGGTCTTTTGGGGTGCAAAAATACTAAAAATATCCTCCTTCAAAATAAAGAAGATAAAAAACTTAAAATAAAAAAACAAAATCATATCCCCACATTTCCATCTCGACTATTACCCGACTCTACCAGGGTTAGAAGGCTTTGAAGCCAAATGTTCCCCATTCCCCTTTCAGTTCTCTGAAACTATCTCTCACTATCTCACTTAGGATCTGTTGTCAGCTGGCTTCCTGACTTTGGCACAGAAGCAACTATTGTCTTACGACAGAGTGATCAAAGATGCCCTTTGAGTGATGAAGACCATCGGATCGATGTCTGATGAGATATGTCCAGAGCGAATTGATTGCAGCTGCTTGGTAACTAACATTCGATGTCAGACCCGGCAATTTCCAAGATGTTCAATAGAAATCTATCAATGCCGGTAGTCGTATAGCAATTCAACTTTCGATACTTTATATCATGGCCAGATAAAATTGCTAACATATCGCGTTTAAAACTGTGTTCGTGATGTTCAAGAATTAACTAATTGTGCTTGCAGACGCACTAAACGGTACCTAAAACGAATATTTACATCGCTAAGTGATGAAGACCATGCCGAATTGTGATAACCATGCCAATGGTGTCACATGCTTGGTAACTATCATCAATGCTGAACTGGGCGACTACATGCCCATTAGTTCTTCGATCATCGCTTTAGGTCAAGTGAAAAAAATCAAGTTTCCTCGATACTTTTTCATCATGCAAGCCGCAGATAGAAATTTGGGCAACATACTATGCGTTTGCATAGGTAGCTATGACGCTGAAAGAATTAATTCATCATGGTTTATGGATCGACATTAAAAACCAAAATAAATAGGTTTTGAAGATCAAAACATTTATGAAAATTTCAAATGCCTATGATGGTTTTTTGTGTTGAATACAATGTCTAAGACCAGCTATTCTGGGCCTCAACAATGGTGGATTCAAAGAAAAAAAAATCAAATTTTCAACCTCTTAGCAACAATTCTCTCTTCACAATCATCCTCCACTTTCACCAAAAAGTTTTTTCGATTTTTCTATCTTTTTTCTACCATCTCATTCACCTATAAATACAAATACACACTAATCATTTAACAAATACTTAAGATTTTTACTAATTATTATTAACTACTAAACCTGATTAGTGAGGATTTGATTCAAAAAATACTTAGATAGGGTGACTCCCTTTAATCGATATCTCGATCCAAGGCCCTTTCTATATCCCCAATTCCTTTTATATCCCCACTATGTCAATACTAGATTTTTTATACGTAGAATTCAGAGTTCTGTTTTTATAAATTCATCTGGACTTTTCATTGTCAATCCACCACTAATCCTCATGATATGTTGGACTTGAGATGTGTCCTTCCATCTACGAATAGGTCTGACTTTATCCATTTCGAAAATTTTTCTTGACTTTGTTTTCTTTTTGACTTTATCACATAACCTTGTTCTCCGTTTGATGTATAGTGGTATTCCACTTATAATCTCTTCTAATATCTTTCTTTGTCATTTTCTTCTTTGGTTTATTTTTTGTTGATCTTCACTCTGATATACGTTTTGGATTGTAATTTCTTTAGCTCTTTTCTATCTTATCTTGTAAACATTCAAGGAATTAATCAATAAAATCATTGTTATTCATCTTCAAATGTTTTAGTTGTGCGGATTATTATGAGGGGTGTAGTGTAGGAAATCCTGTTACTACATTTCTTGTTTATCCTTCACCTTTACCATATGTTTTGAATCCCTATCTCTACTCCCCTCATGTTTTTTTTCAAGAGAGACTTGGTTAGAACCCTTGTTTTCCTTTTCCTTCAGTCTTTCTCTTTGAGTTGAGTTTATGTGAGGAGATGCCTCAATAAACTTGTAGCTTCCAATTGGGTTCATTCTCCTTGTGATTTCATTATGGCTCCAAGAAAAAGAGTTAATCAAGGTGAAATTTCTATGAAAGAAGAATAAGAAGTCCTTAAGCATGAAGTGTTTGATGAAATGCAACAAATAATGGATGCAAAATTTGAAGAATTTTGCTTAAGACTTGGTAACTTAAATATCCATCAAGATCAATCTAGAACTCAACATCATAATTATGAAGAAGAAGTGACGGATGAGGATACCACTTATTTTGGTAGTCATGTTCATCCACAAGGGAGAAGACAAATGTTTGAAGAAAGACCGAGATACCACAATGTTACTACTTCAAACCGATGGGAAGGTGGACTCGTTGTTGATATTCCGGAATTCCATGGGGGTGTAGATCCTAAGACTTTGTTGATTGGTTGGCAACGCTTGAAGAAATATTGACTTCAAGGAAGTGCCCGAAAATAAGAAGGTTGGGTTGGTTGCAACTAGATTTCGAGGAAGAGCTGGCGCTTGGTGGAAACAACTTAAACAAATGAGGTTAAGGAGAGGTCAAGCTAAAATTGAATCATGGGAGAAGCTTAAGAAACATAATGAGACTTGCATTTCTACCCCATAATTATACAAGAGTTATCTATCAACAATTCCAAAATCTTAGGAAAGGGTCCAAGTCGATTAATGACTACACCAAAGAGTTCTATCAATTGATTGCAAGGAATGATATTAACTAAACTAAGAACAACTTGTAGCAAGGTATATAGGAGGTTTTAGAATGCAATATCAAGACACTTTAAACTTATTTGATATTTATTCGGTGTCGGAAGCATATTAAAGGGCATTATCTTTGGAGAAGCAATATGCAAGGAGAGTTTCTCATGCCAATTGAAGCAATCACACTCAAGGAGGTGTTAAACCTACTACTTCTCCAATGCCAACTACTTTAGCTCCAACTATTACCATTCCACCAAAACCCAATACCTCTCAACAAGTCTTTCAAGGTAAATGTAACAAGTGTGGAGAAGATGGCCACAAAGCATATGAATGTAGAAAGAGTGATCGCTCGGGGAAAAACTTACTTGTTCATGGTGATGATGAAGATGATGTGTATTTGGATCTTATGGAGCCACTAATATTTGATAAAGAACCAGAAGAAGAAGTGGAAGAGGAGTTTATCACCGGTGACCAAGGACCATGTTTGGTTGTGTTGCGTAACTATTTTACTCCAAAACTCGACAAAGGTGATCGATGGCTACGCCACAATATTTTTCAAACCACTTGGACAATTGGTGGGAAAGTTTGCAAGATTGTGATTGATTCGGGGAGTTGTGAAAATATCGTTTCCGAAGAAGTGGTTCGAAAGTTGAAGTTAGAGACAAAAGACCATCCTTCTCCATATTCTTTATCATGGTTTAACCAAGGAAGCGAGGTAAAAGTCACTAAACGTTGTCTTATTAATTTTTCTATTGTAACACATATGTAGACAAAGTTTGGTTTGATGTTGTTTTGATGGATGCATGTCATTTACTTCTTGGGCGGCCTTGAAAATTGTATGTACCATAAGTAAAAATACCACTTAATGGGCCAAATTGATACTTGAATCATCTTTTGGTCCTCATCCAAGCCCGCTAACCAGCCAACCAAGGCAGCCACCATGCGCATGACAGGTCAATGGTCAAAGTCGATCAACTATCAAAGTCAACGTCCTACCAAGGTCAATAGTCGAGTCAACCGTCGGTAAACTATCGGGTCAATCGCACCCTATCCAATTTTCGCCTTTGTAGCAAGAATGCCGCTAACCAATTTCAGAAAAATCTTCCACATCACAACCAGCTCTCCAACCATGTCACGCCCACCTCCATCACATCACGCCATTATGCTCACAACCATCAAGCTAGTCCCTACCCATAAGTCACCGTCCCGCCAAAGAATGTCCACCAATCTGCCAACCATCATTTATGCGCTTTATCATGGAAACATAAATGTGCTTGATTTCATGTAAATTGAATTGCAGATTAGCCCATGCAGTACTAAATGCAGCAGTTTTTTCCATGCAGTACTAATTGCAGCAGTTTCATACATGCATAACTAACTCCAGCTGTTTCATACAGAATTGATGATGGAGGCATGAATGAGCAGTTAATGTAATTTATGTTTATATTTAGATATGGAACCGTATAAATAGGGAAAGCGTAAATCGTGAAATGGGGAAGAAGATTTAGATAAAAGATACACTGTAATTCCACATATCAATAAAATATCACCCCCAAGGGGATCGGTCCATGGGATTTAGGCAAACCATGTAGAACCACGTTAAACCTTTGTCTCTTTATTTGTTCTTCAAATCGACTCCTAACTCAAAATACACACGAAACTATCCATTCATCGTGTTTCGTGCCCAAAAGTAATTTTGGGTACAAACAGAAATATGATCGGTTTGTGAATCATGATGGGAGAACAAACAACTATTTGTTCATGTGGAGCAATAAGAAGTTGACTCTTGTAACTAATCGTGAGCTTATGCCTAAGCCACAAAATGGTGATGGTAAAAATCTACTTACTTATCACAAGTTCATAGAAGAGTTGGATGATTCTGAGGTTTTATATATACTTCATGTTAAATAATCTCCATCATATGATTTCGTACACCGCTAGTCAAGCCAATTATCGAAGAATTTCAAGATGTTTTTCCTACCGACTTATCGGATGCATTACCACCATTAAGAGATGTGCAACACCAAATTGATCTAGTACCCGGTTCAAGTTTTCCCAACAAATCCCACTACCTGGATGAGTCCCAAAGAACATGAAGAATTACGCCGCTAAGTCAAGAGCTTATAGCCAAAGGTTTTATAAGACCAAGTCTTAGACCTTGTGCTTGATCGCCTTGTTAGTACCAAAGAAAGATGGTCCATGGCGTATGTGTGGATAGTAGGCAATCAATAGAATCACATTGAAGTACCGATTTCTAATTCCTCGCTTGGATGACTTACTTGATCAATTAAGTGGATCATGTGTTTTTAGCAAAATTGATTTTAAAAATGGATATTATCAAATTCGTATCAAGGTGGGATATGAATGAAAGACCATTTTGACGGGATAGGAAAATTACGCCTTTGGCGCGTTGCCCCGCAGCCGTGAACTCCCCGGTGCGCCATGATGAAGCTACGATCCGGCCTTAGGGCTAGGCAAATGCACGCCCAATTGCCCTTGCAAGCATGCTCGTGGAGCATGACGCAGGTAACTTAGCTTCCACACCATTCCAACTTACCCTTGTCGCAAAAGGGTTTAAGGCCATAAGGCCAATGCCAATGCATTTTTCATGCGTCTCTGGCTTTTTATTTTATGGGGGAATTCATAAATGAATTTCCTAGCTAGCCGAGCAACCGTCACATTGCGTGTCTTGTCCGGGCATAAGCCTTAGACTTTAGCGTAGGCCACACCAAGCCCCCTTGCCATTTCCCACGTTACCTCGCTTAACATCTCTTTATAACTTGATAGGAAGTATGAGCATCCACTTTGCGGCATGCAACTAAGCCTCATCAAGTCTGGCCACAATCATCTCTTGCGCCGAGCTACCAAGCTTAGATGATATGAGGGGCCAACGTGCTCGGACCCGGCAATGCCGCAACTCATCATGGCTGCCCACGCACTTTCCCTACTCTAAAGGGATCAAGCATGACCGTAGTTCATCCGTGAAGGGACGAGAAAATTAAACCAAATCGTTGCAAGGTCAGTGGCCTAGCAAAAACGGTGAATGGCCTCGGTCCGCATAAATTTTCTCCGCCCAAGATGCATAATGATTATGCATCATCGGGTCCGCGCTGTGGCATAGCGATGCCAACGCATCAAATACCCTCTTTGAAAGGCTACGCAACTATAAATGAGACTTAGGCATCATTTATACCCTTCCGCTAAGCTATGAAGCTTACTTGGTACATAGTCCGCATATGCACCTTCAACCAACTACCCCTCCCCTATATATGTCTTAATGGAATTTCTACAAGTATGAAAAGGGGAGCATATTGACATGCTTCACTATTCATGGCCGCTGCCATGAATTTCTCAAGGACCGACAATGATTGCCGAGTCTCCGTCGGTTGCACAATGATTGTGCACCACTCGCTCCGTCTGGCCGCACAATGATTGTGCACCACTTATTCTCGTCTCGCTGACAATGATTACACACAACGATTGCGCATAATGATTGCGCACCACCAGCCTCTTCTGATCGATCGCTTCATTATTGCACAATGATTTCGCCGTAAGATTGAGCCCACCTATCCAATCGCCTAATGCATCATGATGATGCAATATTGTCCCTCGACAAATGCCAAACATAATACGCCATTTTGGCCAGATGGCCCTAACCTAATCCACCTTTTTTCACGCTGGAAGCTTTGGATGAAGCTTCATCTCACCATGACGCATCTTTAGCATGCGCCATGCTAAAAATACGGGGTGTTACATTATCACACCTTCAAAGAATTTCGGCCCCAAATTCAAAACCAAAGCTATTGTGGACAATCTCTTCGAGTTGGATATCATGAGCAAAAGTCCCATACCGTATGCTCAAATCACGGGTTTCTTCAAGTTGTCATGAACAACAATTTAGACCTTCCGAGCACATGTCCCATACCACCGCCCAGAATAAAAAGTGCCCACAACAATACCAAGAATCGCATTGGCCGGTGCCAAGAGGATATCTCGACAAGGTATCCTAGATAGCATCCCATACTACCACCAGAATCCCTAAGGTTCACAAGTTGAAAGATGTCATCGAAATGACAAAATTTTAGCACAAAGTCTTTGTGTGGATCAAGATTCAGTTGCCCACCGTCCCCGACGGCCATCCAGGTTGCCACTCGTGAGTGGGATGCCAGCCAGCCTCGACAACGCACACCCTTGGGGTGCCAACGTGTGGGGATGATCACCCCATTGTCTACCCACCGTCCTGCACGGTCTTCCTGATATCCACTCGTAGTGGGGTGCCACTTAGGCCGTGCAATCTCACAAGACTTGAACAAGCTCAACCCGATTCGCATAAGTAATCGGCAAAGCAATTTACAAACTCTTTTCCGCGCAAAAGTTGGCCTACTCTCCAACTTTATGTTTCCATCAAGGAAAACACTCGCCAATGAGTCCACTCGCACAAGTCCCTAGAGTTTTCTCGGAACTTGCTCTCGATACCATCCTCGTGACGGACCGAAAATTACGCCTTTGGCGCGCTTCCCGCAGGCCAGAACTCCCCGTGCGCCATGATGAAGCTACGATCCAGGGCCTTAGGGCTAGGCAAATGCACGTCCAATTGCCCTTGCAAGCATGCTCGTGGAGCATGACGCGCCTAACTTAGCTTCCACACCATTCCAACTTACCCTTGTCCCGCAAAAGGGTTTAAGGCCATAAGGCCAATGCCAATGCATTTTTCATGCCTCCTGGCTTTACCTTTATGTAGGGAATTCATAAATGAATTTCTAGCTAGCCGAGCAACCGTCACATTGCCGTGTCTTGTCCAGCATAAGCCTTAGACTTTAGCGAGGGCCACACCAAGCCCTTGCCATTTCCCACGTTACCTCGCTTAACATCTCTTTATAACTTGATAGGAAGTATGAGCATCCACTTACTGGCATGCAACTAAGCCTCATCAAGTCTGGCCACAATCATCTCTTGCGCCGAGCTACCAAGCTTAGATGATATGAGGGGCCAACGTGGCCGACCTGGGCAATGCCGCAACTCATCATGGGGCGCCACGCATCCCTTCCCTACTCTAAAGGGATCAAGGCATGCACCGTAGTTCATCCGTGAAGGGACGAAAATTAAACTAAATCGTTTGCAAGGCTGTGGCCTAGCAAAAACGTAATGGCCTGGTCCGCATAGGCCATTCCGCCAAGATGCATAATGATTATGCATCATCGGGTCCGCATTTGTGGCATAGCGATGCCAACGCATCAAATACCCTCTTTGAAAGGCTACGCAACTATAAATGAGACTTAGGCATCATTTATACCCTTCCTAAGCTATGAAGCTTACTTGGTACATAGTCCGCATATGCACCTTCAACCAACTACCCCTCCCTATATATGTCTTAATGGAATTTCTACAAGTATGAAAAGGGGAGCATATTGACATGCTTCACTATTCATGGCCGTTGCCATGAATTTCAAGGACCGACAATGATTGCCGAAGTCTCGTTCGGTTGCACAATGATTGTGCACCACTTCGTTTGGCCTCACGCACAATGATTGTGCAACACTTATTCCGCCTCGCTGCACAATGATTACACACAACGATTGCGTATAATGATTGCGCACCACCCGGTCTTCTCGATCGCTTCATTTATTGCACAATGATTTCGCTGTAAGATTGAGCCCACCTATCCAACTGGCCTAATGCATCATGATGATGCAATATTGTCCCTTGGACAAATGCCAAACATAATACGCCATTTTGGCGCGGTATTGGCCCTAACCCAATCCACCTTTTTCACGCTGCGGAAGCTTTGGATGAAGCTTCATCTCAGTCCATGACGCATCTTTTAGCATGCGCCATGCTAAAAACACGGGGTGTTACAAACTTTTCAAGACTAGAGACGGTTTGTATGAATGGATGGTTATGCCATTTGGGCTCTCAAATGCTCCAAGTACATTTATGCGAGTAATGAATCAAGCACTTCGGCCGTTGATTGGGAAGTGTGTGGTTGTTTATTTTGATGACATACTTGTTTATAGTCCCAATATGGAATCTCATATCGTCACCTCCGTGAGGTTCTCATGATTTTTGGACAAAACAATTTTATGCTACCTTGAAGAAGTGTGCATTCATGACCGATAAAATTTTGTTTCTTGTTTATGTGGTTAGTAAGGATGGGACTTCGGTAGATGAATATAAAGTGGAATGCATAAGGAATTGGCCCAAGCCAAAAACTTTGTTTGATATTCGAAGTTTTCATGGGTTAGGTTCTTTTTATCGTCGATTCATTGCAAACTTTAGCGGAATCATGGCTCCAATAACCGAATGCATGAAGGGTGGAAAGTATTTATGGACTCAAGAAGCGGACGAAGCCTTTGAATTGATGAAATAAAGTTAAGTACATCTCCAATCACTACAGGAAAAATATACATCTACAACTGGGGTTTTACAACTCTTTGCTAAATATCGTAGAAAGTCTTATGTTTTACAACTAGTTTCAAAGGAAGAGTTGTCGTATATCATCACTGCCAACCCTTAGGAAACAAGGGGTTGCGCTAAGAAAACAAACGACATTTAGCTATAACAACTCTGTTCCATATATGTAGTGACTTAGCCTATCACAATTCTGACAAGTGTTGTTGAAGAACACGAAAATATGATAATTAAAAAAATGCTAGAGGGGAGATTCGAACATGAACCTAATGCATGGAAGTCTAGCTCATCAACCACCCTTTCAGTTCACAAGTTTCGGTTTTTTTCTTTTTTTTTTTAAATAGAAACCTGCACTTATAAGTGTTGTTGAAGTAAAAATATATAATGTTCGAAAAAATGAGGTTATAGGGGAGATTCGAACATGAATCTACTGCATGGACGTCTAGCTCATCAACCATCCTTACCGTTCACAAGTTTTGGCTTTTTTTTTCTTTTTTTAATAAAAATCTATAACAACACTTATAAGTGTTGTTGAAGTAAAAATATAGAACATTAGAAGAAATGACGATAAGGGGATTTGATCCTCAACCTCCTGTATGGAAGTCTACACCACTAACCATACCTACAGTATTACATGTTCTGTCAAGTTTGTGGTTCTTTAATACACTAACTTTATGACAACCCTTCATAAGAGTTGTAAAACAAAATGTAATGCTCAAAAAATAATGCTCAGGTGACTAAGCCGCAAACACCACGACGCCTTCTCTGTAAACAATCACATACACGCTTCTCCGTAAATAATTACATACATTTTTCACTATCCGTAATATTTACTTAACTCACTTTATAAGGGTAGTCCTGTAATTTTCCTAGTCTCCATAATATTTATTACCTTTATTTCTAGTAAGGGTAATATGGTGATTTTAACAATTTATAATATTTAGTTTACTTATTTTCCGATAAGCGTGGTCTTGTCATTTTCATAGTCTTCATAATATTTATTGCATTAATTTCCAAGAAGGGTAATATGGTCATTTTCACAAGAAGTAATATTTACTTAACTTTTTTTCGATAAGGGTAGTCAGGTCACTTTCACAATCTCCATAATATTTATTGCACAAATTTCCATGAAGGGTAATATGATCATTTTCACTATCTCGTAATATTTACTTTACTTATTTCGTATAAGGATAGTTTAGTAATTTTCACAATCTCCGTAATATTTATTACCTTTATTTCTAGTAAGGGTAATATGGTCATTTTAACTCTGGTAATCTTCGAACCTCGGGATGTTCAATTTCGATATATTTCTTATCCAATTTTGATATATTTCTTACCTGTAAATGGATGGATTCGTCGTTCTTACCAACTTTCTGACTTAGAGTAGTCATCTCGCGGCCAGGTTTCGATCTCGGAGCATGGTATGCATAGACTATGCAAAAATAAGGTTTGTTTAAGGTTTCGTAGAATATCTCGAAGGAATCTTACTTGTAAATGGATGGATTCGTCATTCTTACCAAGTTTCTGACTTAGAGTAGTCAACTCGCGGCCAGGTTTCGATCTCGGAGCATTGTATACATAGAATATGCAGAAATAAGGTTTGTTTAAGGTTTCGTAGAATATACCGAAGCAATCTTACCTGTAAATGGATGGATTCGTCATTTTTACCAAGTTTTTGACTTAGAGTAGTCAACTCGCAGCCAGGATTCGATCTTGGAGCCCGGTATGCATACAATATACAGAAATAAGGTTTTTTTAAGGTTTCGTAGAATATTTCGAAGGAATCTTACCTGTAAATGGATGGTTTCTTTGTTCTTACCAAGTTTCTGACTTAGAGTAGTCAACTCACGGCCATGTTTCGATTTAAGAGCCTGGTATGCATACATTTATGCAGAAATAGGGTTTGTTTAAGGTTTCGTAGAATATCTAGAAGAAATCTTACCTGTAAATGGATGGATTCGTCGTTCTTACCGAATTTCGAATTAGAGTAGTCAACTCGCGGCGTGTTTCGATCTCGGATCCTAGTACGCATACAATATGCGAAATAAGGTTTTTAAGGTTTCGTAGAATATACCGAAGGAATCTTACCCGTAAATGGATGGATTCGTCGTTTTTACCAAGTTTTTGACTTAGAGTAGTCAACTCCCGGCCAGGTTTCGATCTCTGGGCCTGGTATGTAAACAATATGCAGAAATAAGGTTTGTTTAAGGTTTCGTAGAATATTTCGAAGGAATCTTACCTATAAATGGATGGATTCATTGTTCTTACCAACTTTCTAACTTATAGTAGTCCAGTCGCGGCCAGGTTTCGATCTCAGAGCCTGGTATGCATATAATATGCATAAATAGGGTTTGTTTAAGGTTTCGTAGAATATTTCGGAGGAATCTTACCTGTAAATGGATGGATTCGTCGTTGTTTGTACCCTATTAAAATAGTGTACGTGCGTACCGCACAAGCTATTTGGTATTGGTCAAATACGGTTTAATAAGGAAACCGGTGGGTTTATTGAAGAAACCCACATAACTTATTATGGAAGCCTAATCCGGTTTATTGTGGAAACCGGTGGTTTTATTATGGAAACCCACATGGCTTATTATGGAAGCTTGGATTTGGTTTATTAGGGAAACCAGTGGGTTTATTATGGGAACCCACTAGGCTTGTTGTTGAAGCCCGAAGTCTTGAATAATTATTTGTTTATAATTATTAATGTTATTTAAGATAAATGTAAGATCCTAAATAAAAGAGGATAATTATCTTAAATAATTAGAATTATTATTCAAGATAATTCTTATTAAAGATAATTCTTATTAAAGATAAATAAGGATTATGATAAGCATTGGAAAGGATAACAAATTTTATCATGAATCTGGTCATGATTTGGGGTTTATACAGATGGGGTTGTTATTTGGATAACTATTGAAACCCTAAAGCTACATCTGTTTTCTGCCTATACATAGAGGCTAGGTTTCAACCAAAAAGGTACACAATTTCTATTCATTTCCTCCACAACTTACTTGCATAGAACTCTTGTTGATTTTAGCATCGGAGTGTCTTTGCAGGTACCCCCACCATTTTCAATCAACAATTCTTTGAAGAATCTGATCAACGGCGGCGATTCGATCATCATACACACATAGAAGATTGTTGGGGTGATTAATTTTTGCACCAACAGTCGTTCTTACCAAGTTTCTGACTTAGAGTAGTAAACTCACGGCAAGGTTTCGATCTCGGATCTTCGTACGCATACAATATGCAGAAATAGGGTTTGTTTAAGGTTTAGTAAATTATTTCGGAGGAATCTTACTTGTAAATGGATGGATTCGTCGTTCTTACCAAGTTTCTGACTTATAGTAATCGACTCGCGGCCAGGTTTCGTTCTCGGAGCCTGGTACGCATACAATATGCATAAATAGGGTTTTTTTTTAAGGTTTCGTAGAATATCTAGAAGGAATCTTACCTTTAAATGGATGAATTCGTCTTTCTTACCAAGTTTCTGACTTAGAGTAGTCAACTCACGGCCATGATTCGATCTCGGATCCTTGTACGCATACAATATGCATAAATAGGGTTTGTTTAAGGTTTCGTAGAATATCTCGAAGGAATCTTACCTGTAAATGGATGGTTTCTTCGTTCTTACCAAGTTTCTGACTTAGAGTAGTCAACTCGCGGCCAGGTTTCGATCTCAGATCCCTATACGCATATAATATGCAAAAATAGGGTTTTTTTAAGGTTTCGTAGAATATTTCGAAGGAATCTTACCTGTAAATGGATGAATTCGTCGTTCTTACCAAGTTTCAGACTTAGAGTAGTCAACTCACGGCAAGGTTTCGATCTCGGATCTTGGTACGCATACAATATGCAGAAATAGGGTTTGTTTAAGGTTTAGTAGAATGTTTCGGAGGAATCTTACTTGTAAATGGATGGATTCGTCGTTCTTAACAAGTTTCTGACTTATAATAATCGACTCGCGGCCAGGTTTCGTTCTCAGAGCCTGGTACACATACAATATGCATAAATAGGGTTTTTTTAAGGTTTCGTAGAATATCTCGAAGGAATCTTACCTTTAAATGGATGAATTCGTCTTTCTTACCAAGTTTCTGACTTAGAGTAGTCAACTCACGGCCAGGATTCGATCTCGGATCCTTGTACGCATACAATATGCAGAAATAGGTTTTGTTTAAGGTTTCGTAGAATATCTCGAAGGAATCTTACCTGTAAATGGATGGTTTTTTCGTTCTTACCAAGTTTCTGACTTAGAGTAGTCAACTCGCGGCCAGGTTTCGATCTCGGATCCCTGTACGCATACAATATGCAGAGATAGGGTTTTTTTTAAGGTTTCGTAGAATATCTCGAAGGAATCTTACCTTTAATTGGATGAATTCGTCTTTCTTACCAAGTTTCTGACTTAGAGTAGTTAACTCACGGCCAGGATTCGATCTCGGATCCTTGTACGCATCTAGTTTGTCAGCCAAGGAATCTCTCACTGGTTAATCCATAATCCTGTATCATTAAAATGTTGTCTTACCGCTAAGTTTATTATCCATTTTTATGTTTATACATTGAAATCATATAAAACAACAAATGCTTCTATGTTCTATGTTTTTTTTGCAAATTTTAACCATCTCAATAATGAGCTGCAGGTGCATAAATCCTCTCAAGAACAAAGAACACAGGGAGAACAAACTTAAACCGCGGTAATAAAGGAACAAACTCAAGAAAGGCACGGAGTTCATAGCCAATCACATTGTCGGCTATAAGCCGAGTTTTTGATTGTGTGAATGGTCGATAAGCACACCTATATTTACTGCGATCTTTGGTATTTTAAATTGATATTATCTTCTTTTTCTCTCAAATTCCGGAACCTATATACATTTCTCTGATTTGGTTATAAGAAGATTATGTTTATTGTGGATGCAGACTAACATACAAAGAAGGCTAGAATCGTTGGCAAATACGGTAAGTGGTTTCTATCATAATGTATACTGATATTGATGTGCCATGTTCGCGTCTAAGCTGTTTGATAAAAATGAGTTTGTTGTTATTTCAGGAACAAGATATGGTGCCAGTCTGTTTAAGAAGATCAAGAAGATGGAAATCAGTCAGCATTTCAAGCATTTTTGTGAATTTTGTGGAAAGGTAAAGTTGTTTTCGCTTTCTTAAACTAGTTTGTCTCGTATCTTTTTTCTTTATTTCTAGTATCAATTTAGTGAATCTGTTCTGTACTCTCGCAGTATCTTTGTGAAGGAAAGGTTGTTGGAATCTGGGGATGCATAGGGGTGGCAAACTAAAAGATGGTGGTGCCTACACTTTTGCGAATTCTTACGTGGAGGAAGCCGTGGAGACCGGAAATGCTTTATATGATTTGCAATGGTCTACCAATGGTGGAAAACTACTTGTTGCTGATTTTGTTGATCCTCAAGATGTGAAAACGCGGGTCAAGTACTTATTTCGGCTCTCCTCACAAGACTGTAAAAAAACTCCGCAGCAAAGACCGTTATCATGTGGATGATGCTCATGTCTACATACTTGTCTACAAAGTTCAAGTATATTAGTGATGTTGTCGGATGTTTTATTACATAGCCCCAGGGGATCGAATAGTGTTCTCATAGGCATCTTAATCTTCATAATCTTTTCGGAGTGTGTTCATGAAACTTAACTTTTGGTAACAAACATGTATATCTTCGCCATTTTTGAATGTGTGTTTAACACTGGCAAAGTTAAATTGAATGAATGTAAATGTGTTACACTAGCAAAGTTAATATGAATGTGAATTACTTTCGACAATTCGGTTTCAGCTCTAATTTTTTTTTCTTCAAAACAGATTATATGCACAACTTCTAACAAAAGTTGTAGTTACACATTTATCTACTCGAAAATAGAAGTTGTCACTTCAAATATTACAACCTTTTAAGGGTATTGTAAAAGCAAATCTTGCAATGTAGTAGGAGTTGTTCGTAAAAGTTCTACAACTCTAGAAGGTGTAGTGACAGTATTATTCACAATACTAATAAATGTTGTCTTCCACCTTTCAATTACACAAACGAGATATTGTGAAATAGTGTCTTTACAATATAACTATGTGTTTCCCAAGATAGTTCGACAGCTAATACAAGTGTCGTGTAAATCTTATTCATAATATTAATAAGTGTTGATACATACATTTTCACGATACACAACCTATATTGTTCAAGGTAGTCCTACAACACAAGCAAGAGTTGTGTTAGGCTTTCAAAAAAAAAAAAAATCGAAAGAGAATCACAACTTTGGCAAAATATTGTCGAACCATGAATCACATCACACTTTACAACTCTTACTCAAGCATTGTAAAAAAGCTTGGACTTTCTACAATACCCCACCTACACAACTCATAAAATTGTGTTGTCGTAGGTGTACTACAATGCTAATACAGTGTCGTCAATGATGATTTTTCCCGTAGTGAATCTTAATATTACCAAATTTTGATAAACCATTTGAACTTCATTGTGATGGTTCTAAACTATGCATTGGGGCGGTTCTTAGTCAAGAAGTGAAAAGTTAAATGGGGCAAGACTTGCATATAGCACTTACGATGTTGAGTTTTATGATATTGTCCAAGCACTCAAACATTGGCAACACTATATTATTCCCAAGGAGTTCATCTTATTTTCGGACCACATGGCATTGAAGCATATCAATTCTCAAGACAAGCTTTCTACTAGGAATGGTAAATGGGCTTCTTATTTGCAACAATTCACTTTTTCCATCAAGCACAAGTCGGGTGTACAAAACAAGGTAGCGTATGCCTTGAGTCGACGTACTTCTCTTCTTACACAAATGCGGGCTCGTATTTTGGGATTTGATGACATCCGAGAGATTTTAAAAGTTGATACTTATTTTGGTCCTCTTATGGTTGATGAAAGGTTACTACGTAATGGTGATTATGTTATTTTCGATGGGTACCTTTACCGTAAAAATTGTCTTTGCATTCCGGAATCAAGCTTGAGGTTGAAAATTATTAAGGAGCTTCATGATGAGGGGCATATGGGGACTACTTGTACTTGGAACTTGGTTTCAAGCTCATACTTTTGGCCGGTAATGTGGAAGGAGATTCATCGATATGTGAAGATCGAGATGTCATATATGTCAAGTATCTAAAAGAAACGACCACTAATGCGGGATTATACATGCCACTTCCTATTCCTTCTCGTCCATGGGAATATTTGAGCATGGATTTCATCTTGGGATTACCGCGCACTCAAAGAGGTATGGATTCAATATTTGTAGTGGTAGATCATTTTTCCAAAATGTCTCATTTCATTGCTTGTAAAAAGACAATGGATGCGGTCATGGTAGCTCAACTCTTTTTTAAAGAGATTTACCGTTTACATGGTATTCCTTTTTCCATCGTCTCGGATAGAGATAGTCGTTTTTGGGACACTTTTGGCGTACCTTATAGAAGTTGGTCAAGACCAATTTAAGTTTTAGCACCGCTTATCACCCTCAAACGGATGGACAAACCGAAGTGGTAAATCGTTCCCTAGGTAATCTTCTCTGTTGCTTGGTTGAGGAGAATTTGAATACATGGGACCAAGTTTTGTGTAAGGCGGAATTTGCTTACAACCATGCGGTGAACCAGAGTAGTGGGTAATCACCATTCATGGTAGTGTATGGGTTCAATCCAAGAGTACCACTTGACTTGTCTTTAGTACCAGATTTGAAAAAGCCAAATGCTAAGGAGGAAGACTTTGTTTCCCAACTCCACCTTATACATGAAACTACCCGAAATCATTTAGAAGCTTCATCAAGAAAATACAAGAACAAGGTTGATCAAAGGCACCGTGTGGTTGAGTTTGAAGTAGGAGATCTTGTTTATGCGGTTCTTACTAAAGACCGTTTCCTCGTAGGTGAATACAAATGTCAAGTAAAGGAAGATTGGACCATTTCCAATTGAAGAAAATATTAACGAAAATTCCTATCGCCTCAACTTACCAAGCTTCATTCGCACACCCGATGTGTTTAACGTGAAGCATTTGGTTCCATATTGGGGTGACAATGCTTTGGAAGCCGATATTGACAATTCGATTGCGAATTTCTCTTATGTAGGGGAGGATGTTGCATAGTGGTATTCTACTTATACCCTTGCTAACATCTTTCTCTCTTTTTCCCCCTTCCTTTGGCTTTATTTCTTGTTTATCCTTCACCTTTACTATATGTTTTGAAGCCTTAGCTCTACTCCCCTCATGTTTTGTTTCAAGAGAGACTTGGTTAGAACCCTTGTTTTCCTTTTCCTTCAATCTTTCTCGTTTGAGTTGAGTTGATGTGAGGAGATGCCTCAATAAACTTGTAGCTTCCAATTAATTTTGGGTAGAAGTTGTAAGTATTATAGAGAAGAACTTTGATTTTTGTTTCTTCCTTATTCTAAGGGTAGAAGAAGCTTAAATTGAAAGGTTAGTAATTCTATTTCATGGTGTTTTGATTCAATTTTACATTATTATTGCAAGTAGAAGTTTCACTTTACATTAGTACACATATAAGATTCGGCATTTTCAAGCTTTAGGGTACATGGCGTCCACACGCATCTGTTCAAAGCGGGTGGTAATGGTTTTGAAAATCTAATAGAGACCCTTTCAAAGAAAAAAAAAAAGAAAACTAAGAATTACTAGTTAATTCAGTTGAGAAGATCTGTTTAATGGTTAATTCACCACTAATACGGTTTTAATCGCTTTCAAAAAAACGTTACTCACAAGTCCAAAGCTCGTGGAAGTTTTAAAGAATATTTATTAAATGCCTAGAATACCCTCATACATGTAATAACATTCTAGAAAATCCCTCACTTTTAGGGTTTAATTTGCGGGTCTCATCAATTATTTATTGTTATTTTGATTTTCTTTTACCGATATGAAATCGGATTTTGATTTCATCATTGTTGTAATTGTAATTCAAGTAATAACAAACATGGGAGTGAAAGTCATAGGTTGTAGTACATGGAATTTAACAAGACCCTCAGCATAGGAACCTTCGGGTCATTGAGTGCTGACTTGCACTACACCATTTTCCTTGATTAGTAATTAGATTTCGCAACAACTTTGTCACTGTTGCGAATTTATAATTGTGAATTTCAGTTGCAAAAAGTTGCAACAGCTGTGCTTCGTTACAAAACTCGTAACTGTTTATAATAAGTTGCGAATTGCAACAGTTTGGTATTTCGCATGTGTCACTCGTGAGCGTGGTTGGGCACAGTTTTAAGCTGACTTGGCTTAGACTATTCATCCCATTCATATGCTCGATAGTCAGCTCCAAAACTGACTCGTGTTAGATATTTTTTAGGTAAAGAAAAGCAAAAAATTATCGAATAAATTTTTCTTTCTTTCATCTTTCATTCTTCGGGAAAAAAAAACTCCTTCTGCAAACGACCTAGCAGAAGCGTTCTTTCCGATTCGATCTATTAATAGAGGTAAACTCCTTCCACCATGATTCGATCTCTATTTTGCATTATATTTTTCGATCTACTACCATCTTCTTCGATATATAAACATTTTATTTCTTCAATCTCACTGTGAACCCTAGTTTGACCAAAGAGATCGCTTCTATTCAAAACCCTAACGGGGATTTAGTCAAAAAATCATCAAATAAATCCAGGTTCAAAGACAAACAATCGATAAACGTATAGGAATGAAAAATATGGATTTTTTTAATCTTGTAGCTTGTTATCTCAGGTAAGATTAGATTAAATCAATAATTTTAAACTTTTTTTGAATCGGTGTTGAGATTTGGTTCTCTTCTTCTGTTTAGCCGAAGATTGACAATTTTAGATCTGTAATCTAGAATTAGAGTTAATTAGTGTTTGGGTCGTGAGTTTTGATACCCTTTAGTGTTTGGGTCGTGAGTTTTTCCGTTATCGTGTTTGGGTCCTTGACCTCGTTAGTCAACTAAGTCAAGTAACGTTTTTGGTCAAAGTATTAGTTATGGTTAAACCCCTGATCATCATCACTATGATTCTTCAAAAACCAAAATAGATCATCTATTCAATTAAAATTCAAAGAACCCATTTTCAGTTAATTTTTAGCTTTTTCTTTATCAAATTTTTCTTGGATTTTTTACAGACTTTTAATGTGAGAAATAGACTACAGAGCCAGAAAACAAGGATATAATGTAATAATCGTCTAAAGGATATCCACTATATAGACCCGAACCATACATGGGGATTGTCTATTAAGGAGGAAGAGATGATGGCTGATAATGGGTCCTCTGCGTGGAGTTTTCTTGAACAGTTGGAGGGCGTCAAACTCGTGAAAAAGATATTGTTTGATGTTGATAAATCGTCGCCTTTTATTTCTTAATTCATCTTGCAACTTCAATTCTATACATGAGTGATTAATCAAAATCATCTAGGACTTACAAGACTTCAAAATCTCAATAAATCATCCATGAAATCATCGGTCACAGCACATCTTAAAACTTGAGTTTAAGACAAACCCAACATTTCTAATCTATCACAGATCCAAAACCCCATCTTAATCTCCTGCGTTTTTTATACAAAAATCAACGATAAAATACCTCACTTCTTAGTATAGATTTCAGAAAGATATAAAGAAAGAAGAAATTTCTTTAGGTTTTAATCACTAGACTGACGGAAATTGACGGACAGTAACGGTTTGACCATTGACCATGTTGACTAACGAGGTCAAGGACCCAAATACTATACCAGACAAACTTAGGACCCAAACACTAAAGGGTACCAAAATGCACGACCCAAACACTAATTAACCCCTAGAATTACATTTAAAATTTAGAATTACATTGAAGTGGAGAAGCTTAGAATTTGGAGTGAAGTAAGATTCAGACTCCAAGTCGACGAAGATAATAAGAGTTCAAATTTTTAATTAGAATTTAGAATTTAAGATAATAAGATAATAAGATAATTAGAATTTCATATGAAACCATATCAACTGATAATAAGAGTTCAAATTTTTAATTTTGAATCTTAGCTTATCTTTGATTGATCGTGGTGGTTCGTCAATTTAGATTCCCAAATCAAACAGTTGTTGTTACAGGAAGACTTTCCCTTGGAGGTGGTTTAGGATTGGAATTGTTTAGTGATTTTTGCTAAGTTCCATTGTTGTTATAATTGATTTATTGAACCTATTATGTTACAACTTCTAGTGTACTTGTAAATATGATAGTTAGAGTGATTTGTCATCGTTTTGGTTGATTGTAACAGGGATGTCACCAAAAGTTCAGCTTGGCGTGAAGCATAATATCATTGCTCATGTCGATCATGGTATGGGACTGTGTAGTATTTCTTTTGCATCTAGATTAATTTCTGCATACAGTGATTAGTTTGGCCGATATTCTTATGTTTCTTCTAAAATTAATACTTACCGATTATCTTGTGGCTGTTGTTGGTATTATTTCCCAAGAAACTGCTGGTGATGTTCGTATAACAGATATCCGTGCAGATGAGGCAGAATGTGGTATTACAATTATATCTACTGGTATCTATGTCTATTATAAGATGTCTGATGAGTCTTTGAATGCCTACAAGGGTGAAAAAATGGGTAACGAGTACCTTGTAAACCTTATTGATTCGCCTGGTCATGTCGACTTTTCTTCTGAAGTCACTGCTTCATTACGTATTACTGATGGTGCACTTGTTACGGTGGACTGTATTGAGGGTGCTTGTATCCGTACTGAGACTGTCCTTCGACAAACACTTGGAGAAAGGATCAGGCATGTTTTGACTGTAGATGTTTCCTAGAGATGCAGGTTGATGGAGAAGAGGCTTATCGGACTTTCTCCAGAGTTATTGAGAATGCCAATATTATTATGGCCGTTTATGATGACACTTGAGTTATTCCCTGGATGGGAGGTACGCTATGATTTAAGTTTATGAATACAAAGCCAAATGTTGAGAATTTGAATTAAGCTACTTTACATATGCTATAGATGTCATTTAGTGTTTACTCACTGAATAAACAGATTGATATTATCTTGGTTTCTAGGAACACAACTGCTTCCTAGGTTGGTAGGCAAACCAAAAGTCATTGAACTGATGTTGGTAAGCCTGTTTTCATATGACTATACTTGATTGTATTTGTTATTTTTCAAATTTGATTTCTTACTGAACTGTTTTTTCACGATGGCATTCAACTTTTCTGTAGATGTCAAACACGATAATGTCTTAGAAAGGGAAGGAACTTGGTGTTAATGATAACATTGTGTCTAAAGAAGATTTGTTGAAAGTAACACGACATTGGGCTTGAGACATTGCTGAGAGGCGTAAAATCTCTCCGATGGATGGATAAAAGTTGGTTCTTTTACGGAAGCGCGTCAAATAATACAAGTTGCAAGAAATCAGCAAACTACGAGGATTGCTCCTAATATGCCTCAGCACCAATCTTTCTTTGATGCTGTTGAGGAGGAAGTTGTTTTTGGACGACTTCTTTTTATCCATGATATTTTGAAGGTACTCTTTTTTCTTTCTTGATACAACTGTGATACACATACACTATTGTATGTGTGTATGTGCATCGTCAGGGGTCCATCTTTTGGCTACCACGGCAAAGTAGTTCTTGCATTTTGAAAAGACGAGGGTACCCAAATATACCTCAATCTAAACTTTTCTACCTATAAGTCCTTTCTCCGAAAGTGATTTTCTAATTTCGAGTCGTGACAAGTACAACTAACCGGTTCACACTTCGTGTGATCGTGTATGGATACGAGATCGAGACAATACAACAAAGAAGCATGTTTACTTGATAAAAGGTTCGGACTTAACCAAACACAATAGGGTTACTATCAAGTAAATAGGAATTAACGTTTGTGTAATTTACTTTAAATTATAATAACAACAATTATAATTGCGGAAAATAAAAGTAAATGAAATAGCAAGATTTTTTTAACGAGGAAACCGCAAATGAAGAAAAACCCCGGGACCTTGTCCAGGATTGAATACTCTCAGGATTAAGCCGCTATACAAAATCAAACCAACTTCGTATAGTTGAGACCAAGCAACTAAACCTATAGTTCACCTAGTTCCGTCTGTATTCCCACGCCTCCAACTTGTAATAAGTCACGTACTTGGAACAATTCCTTTAGTTCGTATTCCAAATAGTAAAGGAACAACAAATCTGTTTGGTAACAACTCTTTTCAACCAAGTGATGTGAGTTCGACAAAAGGCTCTTCTCGTTTATCCCAATAAACTCCTTTGTCGTGTCCTTAGATCTATCTAATAACAACTACCAAAGTAATTGTCAAGATTTTGCAATCAATACTTTTAATCACAAAGAATTGTATTGATGCCGATCTACTCAACTAATCAATCCAATCTACCACAAGGATAAACCGATTATAGTTGGATCCTCTTTAACCGAAACAAGTATTGTGAACAACAAAGATTATGAACTCAAATCAGAAATCTTCTTCGTCTTCAAATCTTCTTAGATCTTAAATAAACACTTGCACACAATCAACTTGAATCTCTTGTGATCAATCATGCACGAACGGAGTCTCGTTAACAATGGATTATCACAAGACGCCTTTAGATCTACAAACATTCTAAAGATCCCCGTCGAAACTTCGATCTAGTTTGAGTGAATCTTATATCGAAGAGAAGATTCTCAAGCATAAACAAACTAGGTGCAATCAAAGTTCAACAACCGTTAGTCAATCAAATCAATCGAAAACGATAATAAAACCGCTATTATCTAGTTTTCCACCAACGGTACTAATAGAGCTTCTCAATCCCAAAGAAGTCTATAAACCAAGCGGCCATAAGAGATTTCGCCTAATTAGGTTACTTTCCTCTCCGAATAGGCGGCTCCACCAAGAATAACACAACTAGATAGTTTTGCTTGGCTCTAAGGATTAGTTTGCTCGAAATGTAAACTTTGATATTTATAGACCAAGGAAGTTTGAACACCAAGGAATTTCCAAAACCGAAAATATTCTCAAGATATGCAATATATTTCCAAATTCGGTTTCCAAAATTCCTGGAAATGTTTTGTCCAAATATTGACCGAAAATCTCTTAGAAAATATCCAACTAGTAAATGCACATTACTAATTTTCATTTTCCAAAAATAAAATTAAAAACCTTAATTAAAAGATTCTCAATTATTTTTCGATCCGGGATTTTCCGGTTATTAAGGAATATCTTTGAACAATAAAAGATAAGCGTTACTGCACATGTTCAAAGTATGTCGACATCTTAACTTAGTAAATCATCTTTCATATTTACTATCTTGGAATCGATTTTCCACACTTCCAAACAAGTTTAGGATTGGTTCATCCGACTTCCAAGAACTATGTGATTGATCAAAAACACTCAATCACCAAACATGGGTTTCCACGGTTTTACCAAAACAAGTTTCGGTTATACCTCCATTTAGGTACTGGAATTAGTCACACTAGCTTTCCAAAAATTCGATTGAATAGGTACTAGGATCGGTTCCCACATATATATGGTATCTAACTTGTATTTGTTGCACATGTCCATAGGATCGGTTCCCAATATATAAAAACGTGTTGCACATGTTCATAGGATCGGTTCCCAATATCTAGAAACATGTTGCACCTCTTACAAGGATCGATTCCCCTCCAAAGTAATCTAAAACATTCCTCGGTCCTACTCGGTGGGGTACCTTGTAGCGAGGAGCAATGAGATCGGACTTGGAAATCGCCAAAACTCGGCATCATACTCGGTCCCTAATTATTAGAGATTTATATATAATACTCATGAGTCATGAATTATACCAAGTACTCGGCCAATTTTTATACACAATCGGTCTCCTCGGCCTAATACTCGGTCTACTCGGCCTAATACGCGGTCTCCTCGGCCGATTACTCGGTTTCCTCGGACGATTTAATCGTTGTTCATCGGAATGACCTTGTACTCGGAAATCGCATCACTCATTTACCTTGTAGCGAGTACTCACCGATTACTCGGCCGAGGAGAGCGATTTCGACTACTTTGTTACCCTCTTGTGATCGGTTGCACCTCTTACTAGGATCGGTTCCCCTTTGCCTAGAGTTGGTCATACCAATTGCAACAAATCGATCATACCATCTCAGGTGATTACTTAAGATTGGTTTCACTAATAAAAGTCATACCAATACAAAAGTCAGGCCTTGTGAATAGTTTTACCAAGAACATAAACAAGTCATGAGCGGTTATACTAATCACACATATTGGTAGTTCAAAAGATATGCAATGAATAACAATACCAATAAGCCTAGCGATTTCCCTTTCGATTCACAAAATAAGTTCATGAATTTACTTCCTTTAAACGAATGTAAAACATTTTTTCGTAGGATGAAATCTTCACCTCATACCCATACATAATCACAATAGCATTCAAACGATTATGTCGATGTCTTATATACGAAGTTCAAAAGATAAGCGTTATACTTCGTATTGTATTCCTTAATACTACGTCTAACTAGAGTATAATCATTCATGCTTCGCATTATGTTTTCAATATGCATGACTTGAAAGATACGTTAGAGAATGAAACAATTCAAGTCAAATATCACTAACCTCAAGTGGAAGGATGATGTTGTCGTTGTAGCTCCTTACTTCTTCACTTCTTCAAGTCTTCACGTAATACTTATAATGTCTCTGTTTGTAGGTGAAAATGGTTTCTGCTGATTTCGGTAATTTTGGGTGTACGGGTGAGAAATAATTTAAACCCTAAACAATGTACTGCAAGGGAGTACTTTAGATTCTAGAGATCAATCTGTACAAGTCCGGCCTAAACCAATAAATGGTCGTTCTAAACTTGCTTCGGTCACGAAGTGAAGGAGAATGGGTTGGTTTTGGGGAGGGAAGCAAGGAAAGTGATGAGACCAGAATAGTTGGTTCTGGAAGAGTAGTTGTGTTACTACGACTTGTATCAGAAAAGTCGGAAGGCTAACAAATGGTAAGCTAGCAAGTATTTTCTGAGTATTGTGTATTCCCGAATGAACTTGTTGTTCGGTGGAAATAGGTAAGACCTATTTATACAAGTCGAAGTGAAACGTACTCTGGTCTCATTAATGGATGGAAAATGGGTAAGTAAATGGGAGGAGGTGGTAACGCATGGAATTGATGTTCCATAAAACCGTTAAAGCATGGAATTGATGTTCCATACAACCGTTAACGCATGGAATTGATGTTCCATGAAACCGTTAACGCATGGAATTGATGTAAAAAGCGTTTCACCATTAACTCCCTATATTTAATAACCGCCTCACCCTTATGACACTTCCTTATGACAGGCGTAGTGTACGCCGCACGCTGTAAACCGCCAAAACAATATCCAAAGAGGATCCCCTAGTTTGTGATATGTGTTGATGTCTCGAATGTTTTTTGTGGAAAACATGTAGCATATTGTTCTTGCCTGGCAAGTCATACTTGGGAGACTTGCTATCTTGGTGACCTTCGACGGTCGAGATTTTGCATCTCAAGAGGAAACATAGCCGTTGATCGTTGCACGCTTTCGTTTTGTTAGCCGTGTAGGGAATGCCATCATAGTGGCGCGGCTAGGTTGGCATGGCATGGTTTGGCATGGCCAAACTTAGGTTTCGGGCCAAAGGTTACCATGCGTTGTCTGGTAACCTTGGATGGCTAGGATTTGCTCATGGGATTGAAGGGGGACCGTTGATTGTCGCACGCCTTCGTTTTGGTAGCCGCGTAGGGAAGGCCAGCATGGTGGCGCGGCTAGGTTGGCACGTTATTGGTGTGGCATGTCCTGGCGCGGTTTGGTGTGACCAAACTAGGGTTTTGGATCAAAGGTTTGGCTTGGCGTGTGGGGACAAGGGTTTGCCATGGGCGCATGGTGTGGCTAGCTTGGTTAGGTGATGTTTGGCTTGGCATGTGGAGCCAAGGGTTTGCCATGGGCGCATGCGTGGCTAGCTTGGCTAGGTGCGGTTTGGCTTGGGATGTGGGGCCAAGGGTTTGCCATGGGCGCATGGTGTGGCTAGCTTGGCTAGGTGCGGTTTGGCTTGGCATGTGGGGCCAAGGGTTTGCCATGAGCGCATGGCGTGGCTAGCTTGGCTAGGTGCGGTTTGGCTTGCCATGGCGGGGCCAAGGGTTTGCCATGGGCGCATGGCGTGGCTAGCTTGGATAGGGGCGGTTTGGCTTGGCATGTGGGGTCAAGGTTTGGCGTGACCAAGCTAGGGTTTTGGGCCAAAGGTTGTTTGGTAACCTCGGACGGCTAGGAATTTCTCCTGGGATTGAAGGGAGACCGTTGATTGTCGCACGCCTTCGTTTTGGTAGCCGCGTAAGGAAGGCCAGCAAGGTGGCGCGGCTAGGTTGGCATGGGGCTATGGCAAGGAGAGTTTGGCATGGCGCGGTAGGTGTGGCTGGCATGGTTTACCATTTGTACAGGGGTGCGACTAGCATGGTTGGCATGCCTTGGCGCGGTAGGTGTGGCTGGCATGGTTTGTTATTGGCACTGGGGTGCGGCTAGCATGGTTGGCATGCCTTGGCGCGGTAGGTGTGGCTGGCATGGTTTGCTATTGGCACAGGGGTGCGGCTAGCATGGTTGGCATGCCTTGGCGTGATAGTTGTGGCTGGCATGGATAGTCATTGGCACATGCGGTGTGAGAATTAGGGTTTTGGCCTGTCGAAACCCTAATTAGCATTAAAAAAAGGTACCCTGGTAATTTTCTCGCAGATAAATTAAAGGGTTCAATAAATGTGCTTGGTTTGGACATTATTACTCAAGTTCTGTGACGTCATTGTCTGACTAGGGTTTTACGATTTTATCCCTAAGCTAAAAACCACCATCAACATTAAGTCCCCTGCTTAGCTCGGAACAGGTGCCTTGTTGCGAGGTAAGCATATGATGGTGACAGACAAGGACGGAATCAAAATGTAAATCATTGCAAAGATGGTCAGGAAAATCCGACTAACCTTTTTGAGGGGTGAAGAGAGTCTTTGCTTCCCGTGTTGGCGGCCCTGCATAAGTTGTACTGGGGATGCAGACCGTGGAGTGGTGAAACGAGAGTTGCCGGCTTGGTCTGGCCGTACATCACCGAGGCAAAGCGGGCGCGGTCTTGGAAGGCAAAGCATAGCGGACGACTTGGCACGTGGGGCCAAGAGGTGGCGTGGTCTTAGGAAAATTTGTTGGTATTGGCAGGTTCACGGTACGGACAGCTTGGAGAGGCAAAGCGCACGTGGATGACTTGGCATGATAGGTCCGCGACAATGGAGCGGGCGGCCTGGCATGGTCCGGCCATGGCAAGGCTAGGCATACACGGATGGCTAGGCGTGGTGGGGCCGCGACAAATAGAGCGTAGCAGAAGAAGACGAGCGATCTTAAGAAATTCCATTGTGCTCGTGGTACTGCAAGTTAGGCTGGAACGGAGCCACTAGTGTAGATTTGGTGTGAAGGGATGATGCTAGCACTGGTCGTCTTGGACTTGGAGCCGTTAACACTGGATTGGCTTGGAATGGGAGACGCAGGTATCATGCGGCTTGGAAAGGAGCCGTTAGCACTGGATCGTCTTCGAATGGGAGCCGCTAGCGTAAATTTGGCGCAGGCGCTGATCCGTTGGCCTGGCATGGTGTGTCGTAGGTGCAATCAAATTAATTCAAAATTTCCACTCAATTAAAAATAATATAATGGAAGTCAAGTTCGTTCCCACGAGGAGCAAGTGATCTTAGTTGTAAAAGTTGTCACGAAAAGGGGGGTGTAAAAAGCAAAATAAAAATAAACAAAGCAATTAAAATTGAAAGTTGAAAACAATAAGAGAGACAAGAC